>AWOL01S0007651.1:4132-20886 GCA_000715115.1 Nicotiana otophora | reverse complement strand
AAAAATATTATTGTTGAATTATTTTGACATGAGTCGTGAGCTCTTTATTGTGGAGCTCTTTATTGTGGAAAAATATTATTGTTGAATTATTTTGACATGAGCCGTGAGCTCTTTATTGTGAAAAAATATTGTTGTTGAATTATTTTGGCAAGTTAAATTATTTGAGCACTTGAGATACAAATTGTGATATATTGTGATATTGATACGCATGCGGTGGTATAAGGTCTGGGTATTGAAATGCATGCGGTGAGATAAGGGTGGCTTGATACGCGTGGCTAGTAGGGAAAACTACTAGAAGTCATGCGGTGTGATAAGGATGGCTCAAACGCGGGATGCTATTTCGGCAAAAAAATATTTTTTTAAAATAAATTATAAAGGCTCCCGCGGTGAGATAAGGAAATGAGGTATTGTGAATTTATTTATGATTTGGGTCTACGAGGCGGTATCTCGAGAGTGCCCTTGTTGATAATGATTTATGGCCGCAGTTTCCTGGATTATTTGTTGTGATTTTCTTAAAGTTGAAAGGAAATTCAGTTTTGTTTCCACGAGATATTATTTGCCATTATTTTATTAACTTAAATGGTGACACACTACTTGATTCATTTTCAATGTCATTTTTTTTCTATATTGTTAAACATTTTACCATGCCATTATTATATTCCAGTAGGGCCTCACCTGACCTCGTCACTACTCTACCGAGGTTAGGCTTGGCACTTACTGGGTACCGCTGTGCTGTACTCATACTACGCTTCTGCACATCTTTTTGTGCAGATCTAGGTACATCTTATCAGACCACGCATCAATAAACTAGCTGTACGAGGAGACTTCGAGGTATATCTGCCAACGTCCGCAGACTCCGGAGTCCCCTTCTATCTTACTATGCTGTCTTCCTTATTTGCTTTAGACTCTGATGTATAGATACATAAAGAATAAATTCTTAGAAGTTTGTGACTTATTTTTACCGGGTTTTAGGAGTTGAAATTGTTTGAATTGTAGTTTATTTATTTCAGATATTTATTATTATTCCGCATTGATAGGTTTACCTAGTCTTAAAGACTAGGTGCCATCACGACATCCTACAGAGGGAATTTGGGGTCGTGACATTCCAGTAGCAATAGGATGATGAAAAATGTTATTATAGAAGTCCCCGAGGATGGTAATCTTGTAAAACAATCTGGTCAAGCCGACGTATGGATAAAACCTGTACTTGGCCCAGTTGAGAAGTCCAAGTTGGAAAGCCACAGTTACTTGACGTGGATGAATGATATTGTTCATTCATCTTTGAAGGTACAAGTCTTAGCTCTTTCTTTTTTTTTCCTCGTGATTTTTTATCTTTGTTTGATAATCACTTCTTCTTTTTCTTTTGTAGATCAACTTGATAGGCACAAAGCTTATGAAGAGAATTGCCCACACTGAAAATCTAGTCAACGATTATCGTACGGAGGTTCTTCAGTTGGAGAAAGAAGTTTTAGATGAGGATAAATGTACTTTGGAACGGCAAGTAAGAGTGATGGCGGCAGAATTGGCAATAGAAAAAGCCGATTCCAGTCAATTTGGCAAAGATAAAGACATCCTTGAGTCTTCATATGCAGAGCAACTTTCCAAAGCAACCGAAGAGATTAGGGGTTTGAAAGAACTCCTTAATCAGAAGGAGACCTATGCTGGGGAGCTTGTTCAAATACTCACTCAGGCTCAAGAAGACCTCCGTGCCTCTACTGATAAGGTCCAGTTCTTGGAGAGATCCCTCGCCCCTTTGAAGGCTTCTTATGATGCCTCTTTGACTAAAAGAGAAGAGTTGAAGGCTGAAATTGAGCAATGGGAGAAGGACTACGAGGCTCTCGAAGATAAATCAACTCTTGATGTAAGTTGGGCTTTTATGAACACGCGCCTCGAGACTTTGATGGAGGCTAGCCAGGAAGGCTTTGACTTGAATGCTGAGATTGCAAAGGCTAAGGAAACTATTAAAAAAACTCAGCAAAGTCATAACTTTTCCTAACCTGAGGTCGGAGTTCCCGAAGGTAATGAACTTACTCCTGGTGAAGTTGGTTTTCAAGCCTTTTCTGCTCAAGTCGAATCTTCTCCCGCTGCTGATGATGCCATATTGGATTCTGCCTCTCCCGCTACTGATAGTGTTGCTTTGGATTCTGCCCCATAGTGTTCTTAGTTTGTTTCTTGAACTTTTGTTGGGAAGTTTGTTTTGTTTGTTTTTCTTTTTTATTTTGGAATGATTGGCTAGTTTTTATCCCTGGTCCATTTTGGGGTTTGTAATCAAACTAATACCTTGGTTTCAACTAAGTTTATACTTAGTTTTAGCCAGGTTTATTATATAATATTTCGTTTGAGTTTATGTTTTACTCTTTGACTTGCATTTTAAAAATGCTTTAGTATTTCGTGATTTTGGTATAGACACGAATTTTATAAAAGAGGGCCCTTTTATAAACGACACTAGTGAAGAAGACGTCTCAACTTCATATTGGTGTAAGTATATGGAAGAAGTAGGAAAATACATGTTTTGAAGAGATTTCTTGAATAATTTGAGAAAGTTTCATATTTTGAACTTTCAAATTATATAACACTTTACATGTATTCAAGTAACTTTTTGTACAACACCTACAACTCTTTCATAATTATTTTCCTTATAACAGATTTCATAAAATTTTAGGGTATATTTTGCAACCCATGACTAATAATTGCCCTTAACCTAAGTACTCGTAAGATCTTGTAATTTACATCCTCGAGTTTACACTTTATCAAAGCTTATTACAAAGGTTTTTGAATCAGGCTTGTTTTTTAGATCTTGATTAGCTCTTGATTTTTGAGTTTTGCGTTGATCCAGGCTTGACTTGAACTCTGACGCTTTTAGTCTTTTTTAGTCTTCTTTGCCTTCCATAGTCCCCCAAGTGTTAGAGCTTTGAAGTATGAAATCTCGTGCACTTGATTATTCCTTCCATGTGGTCCATTTCCTGAAAAGCAAAATACATACGGGACTGGAGGTATATTTTTAGATGATGACTTCTTAACCCTTTTTATTTCTATTAGAAAGGTTGTAACCCAGACCGGGAAATATTTTGTATCCCACGTGTCTTTCAGGTCTAATATCATCATTTGGTGTGGGCTAGCTTTTTGCCTATCATCTAAAATTGTTAGTATAATTTAACTGAACAAAACAAAATCGTAGTTAAGTGATACCTGACCATGGGTATTTCCCTTGCTTAGAAATAATATTTCTTCAAATGAACAGCATTCCAATTCGAAGGTAACACATTACCATCCATGGTTTCTAATTCATAAGCACCTTTCCCAGCGATACCTCGAACTTTATAAGGACCTTCCCAATTTGGGTTCAACTTTTCTGCTCCAGCTGTGTTTGTTGATTGAAAAACCGTTTTTGAGAAAAAAGTCCCCAATCTCGAAGTATTTGAGATGAGCCTTCGCGTTGTAGTATCGTTCAATGGTTTGCTTCTGTGCCGCCATCCTTATTAGATCTGCTTCTCTTCTTTGCTCGAGTAAATCCAAGTTCGTTCTTAAATCTTCATCATTTGATTCTTCTATTGCTTGTGTGAATCTCGTACTTGGTTCTCCTATTTCAACTGAGATGAAGGCTTCTGAACCATAAATAAGTGAAAATGGTGTTTCTCCCGTGCCTATTTTTGCTGTTGTTCGATAAGCCTATAATACTCCTGGTAACACCTCGGGCCAATTGCCTTTTGATTCTTCTAATATTTTCTTCAAATTCTTAATAATAATCTTGTTTGTTGACTCAGCTTGTCCATTTGCCACGAGATGATAAGGTGAGGAAGTTATTCATTTGATTTTCCAACTTTGAAAAACTTCTGTGACTTTCGAGCCTATAACCTATGGGCCATTATCACGTACAATTTCTTTTGGCACTCCGAATCGGCATATAACATTCCGCCAAATAAAATCCATTACTTCCTTTTCTCGCACCTGTTTGAAAGCTCCTGCCTCTACCCATTTGGAAAACTAATCTGTTAATACTAACAAAAATCGTGCCTTTCCTTTAGCTTGTGGCAAATGACCAACTATATCCATTCCCCACTTCATGAATGGCCAAGGGAAAATAACTGTGTGTAATAATTCTGCTGGGCGATGCATATTATTGCCATATCGTTGGCATCTATCACACTTTGCTACAAAACTTACTGCATCTTCCTTCATTTTAGTCCAGTAGTATCCTGCTCTAATTAGAATTTTTACCAAAGATCTACCTCCTGCGTGATTTTCACAATACCCCTCATGCACTTCTTTCATTACATATTCTGTTTGAGCAGGTCCAAGGCATCTTGCTAAAGGTCCACCGAACATTTTTCGATATAGATTTCCTCGAATTAAATAGTAACGACCAGCTTTTCGTCGAAGCGACTGAGACTCTTTTTTGCCTTCAGGTACGGTTCAATACTGTAAAACATTAACAAGCTCGTTTCTCCAATCCCAAGTCAGATTATTGAAACTTACCTCATTTTTATCCTGGTCCCGTGCTGAATGAAATAAATGTATTACAATAGCATTTTCTGCACTTGTTATTTCCACAACTGATGCAAGATTAGCTAGTGCGTCTGCTTCTGCATTTTCTTCCCTGGGTATTTGCACAATCTTCCATGATTGGAATTGCCTTATCAATTCTCGTGTCTTTTCCAAATATTGTTGCATCCGTGCCTCTCTAGCTATGTAAGTCCCCTGCATATGATTGACTACCAGCTGAGAATCACTTTTAATCACGATTTGCTCTATGGAGAGCTCTCGTGCCAGTTCTAACCCTACAATTACAGCTTTGTACTTTGCTTCATTGTTAGTAATAGGGTAACATATAATTGCTTGTCTTATACTTTCTCCCGAAGGTAGAATTAAAACAATACCCAAACTTGCTCCTTTAATATTTGAAAAGCCATCAGTAAATAGAGTTCACGTACCTGGATTAGATCCGTTGAAATATTTGTAATTCCATTTCTACTTCAGGAACTATTTTTGTGCTAAAATCTGCTAAAACTTGTGATTTTATTGCAGTTCTAGGTTGGTACATGATATCATACTCACTGAGTTCTATTGCCCACTTGACTAATCTACCTGACAATTCTTGTTTACGAAAAATATTCCTTAAAGGATAGGCAGTTATTACGGAAATAGGGTGACATTGAAAGTAAGATCTCAACTTTCTAGATGCCATAACTAATTCTAAAGCAAGTTTTTCTAAATGAGGATATTTAGTCTCAACATCCAACAAAGATTTACTGACATAATAAATTGGAGATTGTTTACCTTTGTCTTCTCGTATCAAAACTGCACTTACAACCATTTCTGAAACTACGAGATAAACGAACAGCCTCTCACCATCTTTTGGTTTAGCCAGCAAAGGAGGATTTGATAAGTATGCCTTCAAATTTTTGAGGGCTTGTTGTCATTCTTCAGTCCACTCGAACTGATTTTTCTTTTTTAGCACTGAAAAGAATTTGAAACTTTTCTCCGAAGACTTAGAAATAAATCTTCCCAGAGTTGCTATCCTTCCTGTCTTGTACTTCTTTTTTACTCGTGAGTATATTAGGAATTTCTTCAATAGCTTTGATATGTGCAGGGTTTACTTCAATACCTCTATTAGATACAAGAAAACCTAAGAACTTACCTGAAGCTATGCCAAAGGCACACTTTTCTGAGTTCAATTTCATATTATAGCTGCGGAGGATCTCGTAGGTATTTGAAAGATTTTAAAATGATCTTCCTCTCGTGCAGATTTGACTAGCATATCATCAATATATACTTCCATAGTCTTTCCCAGGTGTTCTTTAAACATCTTGGTCACCAACCTTTGATATGTGGCTCCAACGTTTTTCAAACCAAAAGGCATGACTTTATAACAATAAGTCCCCCTGTCCGTAATAAATGAAGGTTTTTCTTTATCCAAAGGGTCCATTTTTATTTGATTATAACCTCAATACGCATCTAAAAAACTCAATAGCTCATGACATACGGTAGAATCAATCAATTGATCTATATGCGGTAAAGGGAATGAATATTTTGGACAAGCTTTATTTAGATCAGTATAATCTACGAAAACTCGCCATTTACCGTTCTTTTTTGGAACTACCACAGTATTAGCTAACCAATTAGGGTATTTTACCTCACGTATTGAACCGATCTTTAATAGTTTTTGTACCTCATCTTGAATCACTTGATTTTTGAATGAACATTGCTTCCTCTTCTTTTTGCTTGACAGGTACGTATGATAGATCTTCATTCAATTTATGAGTCATCACCTCTAGAGGTATACCTGTCATATCCGAATGCGACCAAGCAAAACAATCTATGTTAGCTTTTAAAAATCTAACTAACTTACCTCTCATTCTTGGGCTCAACTTTGCTCCAATATAAACTTTTTGATCTGGCCATTGTTTGAATAGCACAACAGCTTTGAGCTCCTCAATTGTTGTTTTGATATTTTTATTCTCCTCTAGTTCTTGAATTACATCTGGTCTCGAATCCATATCAGTTTGCTTTGTTACATTTTCAGATGAGATTTGATTTACCACGTCTTCCACAAAATCCTCATTTGTATAAATGCTTTCCTTGTGTGACTGCACCACTGAATTGATATTCTTAGAAGTTTGTTGATCTCCTCGAATTTGTTGAATTTCCCATTTTGAAGGAAACTTAATAACTTAATGTAACGTAGACGACACAACATCTATGTCATGAATCCATGGCCTCCCAAGAATCACATTATAGGCCATGTCCGTGTCTATTACTTGCAATTTCGTCTCTTTGATGACTCCTTCCGTGAATATAGTTAACATTATCTCACCCTTCGTAATAGCGGTTGAATTGTTGAATCCAGATAAGGAACGTGCTTTTGGTATCATCTGGTCGCCAATTTGCATTTCGTTCACCACTCTCAATAAGATAATATTCACGGAGCTACCTGGATCAATCAAAACTCATTTTACATTATTATCATGTATAAGTAAAGATATTACCAGTACATCATTGTGAGGAATCATTAAGCCATCTGCATCTACATCATCAAATGTTATGCTATCTTCTTCCAAGGTTTGTCGAACTCACTTTCCGTGGGTTACTGTGAATTTTCGCTATCTTTTTCACAGTTGTGTACGTTACACCGTTGACTTCTTCTCCCCCGCTTATCACGTTCACTGTTCTCTTTGGAGATGGAGGTTTTGGAGGTTCTTGTATATTTTTCATGTAAGACTGTTTACCTTTTTCGCTTAACAGGTCTGTCAAGTATCCCTGCTTCAACAAATATTCTACCTCACCTTGTGACAGTCTGCAATCTGATGTTCTATGGTCGTGGTCATTATGAAACTCGCACCAGAAATCTGGATTTCTTCTGTTTGGGTTTGATCTCATTTCCTTTGGCTATCGCACCTTATCTCCCATACTCCTTAAAACAGCTACCAACTCAGAAGTACTGATATTGAAACTATAGTCCCCAATCCTTGCCTTTGCGTTGGTATCCCCATCACGCACATCTCGATCTTTTCTGAACCTAGATGATGATGAACCTGAATCTCTGTTCCTCAATCTATGGTCAGATCGTACATTTTCTGGCTTGGAACGTGTGTCTCGCCCTGAGGGTCCCATATAAAGCTCGTACCTATTTTTACCGGACCTCTTTTCAGATTCCGACCGCCTCGATCATGTTCTCTCATCAACCTTTGAATGAGCAACGATGTCTTCTTCGATCCGCAACTTGGTACTATACTTGTTATATACGCCATTCCATGTTGTGGCAGGGAATTCTTGTAAGCTTTCTTTGAGCCTCCTCGTGGCTTCTGAACTTTTCTCGCTTAGATTACTCGCGAACGCCATGGCTGCCCAATTATTTGGTACTCTTGGTAGCATCATTCTTTCATGTTGGAATATATCTACAAATTCTCTGAGCAATTCTGTATCTCCTTGCTTCACTTTGAAGATATCTTCCATTCTTTTTTCAACTGTTTGAGCCCCCGGGTGTGCTTTTATAAATAAATCTGCAAGCTCAACAAAAGAGTCAATCGAATTTTCAGGTAAAAGAGAATACCATGTTAACGCCCCTTTCGTGAGTGTTTCTCCAAACCTTTTGACCAACACTGACTCAATTTCCTGCTTGGTTAAAACATTGCCGTTTACTCCGATGGTGAATGCAATGACATGGTCACGTGGATCGGTTGTTCCATCATATTTTGGGATGTCAAGTATTTTTAACTTCTTGGGAATAGGCAATGGAGCCGCGCTTGGTTTCCAGGGTTGTTGCGAATATTTGTCGATATCCACTCCCTTAATCACAGGTGGTACGCCAGGTATTTTTTCGATGCTGGCATTTTGTTCTTTCACCTATTTCTGCAAAGTTAGTAATAAAGTTTGTAAATCATAATTATTTGGTATACCTAGTCTCCCATCACGTGACTCATTGGGAGTTCCCTCGCTTCCTGAATTAGCAAGCCCTAAGCGTGGAATTTCCAAAGTTGCAGTATTATTTGGGGGAGGAGTTGGTGGTACAGTTGACAATCCCCTCACGAAAGCTTGGAGAGCATTATTCACGTGTTCAGCGATCAACTGTTTCACAGTATCCTGCTCAATGGTCTGCTCATCTCCATGTTGTTCATTCGTGTGAATAGCAGATCTTTCAGGTGTTCCTTCTCGAGAAGTGCGTGGAGATCCCTGAGCTGATGGAACTGGAGTTCCTTTTACTTGTTGGTTGTTGTTATTGACAGTTGACATGATTTGTTTTATGAGAGAGAAAGATTTGAAAAGTAAAAAGATTATCAGACTCCCGGTAATATAACCAATTTGTTTAACTAAAAAGAAAAGAGTCTCGGTCAAAGCCCAATTTTAGAAGAACTCGGGTTAATGATAACCAAGAAATTCCGTACTTTCTCAATTATATGAAAGGAAATAAACTTGACAAGAAATAAGGAAATAATTGATTGAAAACAAAAGAAAGTAATTGTATTCCAGTAAGAATCAGAACGTGCCTTTACAAGTGAAATTCTCTTTCCTTATATAGAGGTTTACAAATATAATGTTTCATTCCCTTTATGTCTGAGTCATTATGAGCATTAATGACATTAAATGAACCGTTATAATTGGCAATCGTAACTGTCTATGAAGATTCTGTAACGGTTCCGATTCTTCTTCCTTATTAATTGGAGGTTCGTGAATCTTACCTTTTTATTGTCTTGATTCATTTCATCTGTGTCTCTTCATTGAACAATTTAGGCTCGAGCAACTGCGTCCTTTCATCTCGTGAGTAATTTATTCGTACCTCTTGTAACTCGTGCATCTTTTAATTATTACACTCCAGTTGTCATCTTCTTAGTGATCCACGTATCATGCCCTATTAGCCATATATAATTTCACGTGTATTATTTATTTTCTATCAATACAGAGGTATCTACGATAATCGTTACTGAATCCCATAATGATGCATCGTTCTTGAGGTTTTTTCATTACTTTACTTCCAGATATCAAGAAAATGAAGGAGCGGTGTCAATCCTACTCCTACACTTCTTTGTCAAAAGATTGGTCGGCATTCGATGTTTATAAATCCTCCTCTCAAACATATTTGAGCCCAAAAATCCAACTCCCAAATTAAATGACAAAAAGGACATGGTTGATTAGAAACAACATGAAACAACACGAGATGCCATGATATTTCGTTAGAATTCAGACACGCAATAGATTATATGGGAGAAATGATCTAATGGGTAGCTGTACTCACTGCAAAGAAACCTAAGCCGACATACAAAATCAGTATATGGAAGAACCTTGACACATTATCGTTAATACAATTGTAATATATTGAGTACAATTAGACATAGACAGTAGTGGAGATGGCTGAGAAAAAAGGTATTTCACTGGTAATTCTAAGCATTTAGGTTTGTCACATAATGGTCACACAGACAGTAACAACAATAAGAATCAGTATGACCAAAAGTATAAACCGAAAAACTTAGTACACCCGCAAACGCTAAAATCAATGAATCAATATAGTGGATGAGCAGAAATTTTAGGAAGCTAGTTGAGTTAGTTGGCCACGGTCAATATTTTTAATTTTAGTTTGAAGTTAATTGGATGAAATTGTATCAAGTCTACAGATATTTTTATTTTCAATTGTATTAAAAATAAATCGTACATGTATCACTATACATGAATTAAATATCAATAAAATCTATCTTCCTCTCCTCTCTAATTCTTTCTTGTTTAGCAATTTATCATTAATGCACTGCTTGAGCTCTGCTACTGCTCAGCATTTGCTTTGTCGAAGACATCTAAGTTCCTGGAAGTTATATCAGCCTTTTACGAAGACATCTAAATTTCTGGAAGTTATATCAGCCTTTTAATTAATAGTTCTAAATGTCTGACTACCTAGTTTTGGTAATTCTAGTAATTCACAATACCTATTGCTTCCTTAATAGGCAAAATGAGTATCACAAACATTCTTAAAAGTGTGCTGCATTTCTACAGCAATATTCTTGCACATACTCATGTAATTTAAATCAAGTTAATTGAAATGATTTTTGAAGGTCGACGCGCATACATGAATTTGTTCGATTAAATTGGTGCAGTTGATTTATCCATATTGAGATTATGTGTCTGAGAGGGGACATCACTTCATTGTTTAGTTTTGAATTTTAAGTAGCATTTCTATACAAATCTATGATGATGCATGAATCATTTCTATACAAATCTATGATGATGCATGAATCATTTCCATTTTGTAGAAGTATTCAAACATTTCAGTGAAAGAAAAAGAAATGTATGCCACATAAGCAGAAGCAAAAAGATTTAGATGCACAAAGTCACATGTTTGAGCTTTTATGTGAAATGCTCACCATGCTTTGGTAACGATCCTTCAAATTTCCTTCAAAATAACAACAACAAATTTCTTCGATAAATCTGAACAACAGGAAGGCAACCTCTCTTTGCATAATTCTCCGAATATAGTTTCAGTGTTCATGAATCAGCTATAATAATGGCCACAGCAAATTGAACACACAAAGTCAAAAGTGCTATACCATTATCGCACAACTAATAACAGAAACAAAGCAAAATATTATTACTAAAATAAATATTCAAGTTCGCCATATATATATATATATATATATATATATATATATATAGACAGATAATATGCTCCCAATGGGAAAACAACAAAAAACAGAGTTTACTTTCATGCATGTAAAGGAAAAGATGATTTGAAAAAACGTACATCGGTAAGAATGTTTAACAATATTATACGTAAACAAAGAAAATTATAAACATAAAAAATTCCAAAGGCCTGGCTTTTCTTCACATGGTGCAGACCCAATGCCAACGGTGCAGACCCTGATGTCAATAGACATGAATTTCAAAAGTATTCCACTGAAGCATACAACTCAGTTTATTCCAATCAAAATCAAAAGCTTCTTATTCCTTTCAAATGCAGACTGCTAAAGAAAAGAACGAAAAAACCAAAAGTAATACGGACAGATACTGTTGGACAAATGATGGGAAAAACTGCACTTCAAATACTCCTATATAATTCTAAAGATAAACGCCAAATGGCAAACGCCTTTTCCCACATACGCAGCAGAGCACAAATTTAGAAGAAGCGAGATGTACTTACGTGGTAAATACAATGATATAAAAACTAAAGAGAATAAAAGTTCCAACCAACCTGGCATAAAACAAAACTAGAAACATGAATGAATCAGAGCATAAGCGTTTATTCTTAAGAAGGGAGGACGTTGTCGTGAAGAAGCAATAGCGTGGAAAGCAAGAGAGAGGAACGAAGAAAACAGAGAGAAACATAACCATGAAAATTGTTAAATAAGATGTGAGTAGTTTTGGAATACAAAGATATGTGAGAAGTTGAAACGTATGAGTAAACGGTAACGAAGCAATTAGTAAGCAGTTTCAAGAAAACGAATAAATTAGAAAATGGTATTATTAGTAATAATACGTATGAAAACAATTAGAGAAAGAGAAAGAGGCGTGTCTTTTCACTACTAGAAAACTGCCAAATTTCGTCCACCAATACCGACTGATATCGGTCGGAATTAAAGAAAAAGCGACTGATTTCCGACCGCTTTTAATTCGTCAGAAGAATAATGGTCGTTAAGGCGCAGAGACCGAAGGCGGTCGAAATTTTGAGACCGCAGTCGGTCGATTACTTCAACCGTTTGTTTACCACTTTAACTGACAAAAATAAATATACCGACCGACATTGGTCGGTATTACTTAAATTATTATTTATTTATTTTTCATAATATCGACCGACTTCGGTCGGAATCATAAATATGTAATAATTTTATATTTATTTCTAAATTTTAATATACCGACCGAATTCAGTCGAAAAAATAAAATAATAAATAAATAAAAATATTAAATTTCCGACCGACGTCGGTCGAAAATTTTAAAATTCTGCAGATTTCAAATTGAAATTTCTGACCGACGTCGATCGGTAAATATGAATTTCTGGATTTTTTTGTATGAGAATTCCGACCGAAATCGGTCGGTTTTCTGGGTAAAAACCTGGCAGAATATGCTTGCTTTTAAGCTACACCACCTGCCAATTACAACCAATATCCATCCTATAATGGGAGCATTATATTGCTGCCATTCAACCACAATTAACCAACAACAACCACAACAACAATAACAATTAACCAACAACAACAACAACAACAACAATTAACCAGCAACAACCACAACAACAACAACAACCACAACCACAACAACAACTACGCCAACCACAACAACAATAATACGAATGTTCAATAACAAAATAATATCAACAATACAATCAACACTCAAAACTATTCCCAACTAAATATTCACAAGTTTAAAAATATGTTTAGCAATACACACCATTCAATGAGTGTTTTGTATTGCATCACCTCCATTTTTACTACTAGAAGCTTCATCATCGGCATGGTTCGAAGGATCACGGCGAGAAGGACTAGCATCTGGGGAAGGCTCACGAGACCGAGGAATGGGGAAAGCACCACTAGTAAGAAGATTGGCCAGCTGACCTTGAAGGAGATTAAATTGTTGGTCCCTCTTTTCTAGCTGAACTTGGAGGGAATCAAATTGTCTATCTCTCTTTTGTTCTCTAGACTTTGTCTCTTCAAGCTCTAATGTCAGCTTTGCGATCTTCTTCTCCATAGACGAGATAGTCGACCTATCAATTGCCTCGCCTTGGGCGGAAGTCCCTATACTTTGCAATCCAGCCCTGTAGCGCCGAAATGATCTCTCTGGAAGGCCATATGCTATCCCCTTTTTAGGACCACCAACAACATCCAACCATATATTTTGCGCTTCTTCGTCTGAAACAGGTGGTCGCTCGCCTTGCTCATTCGGTGGCAAGCTCTGAGTGTACTTCTCCACATTAATCTTGTAGCGACCCTTTATTTAGAAGATATAAAATTATTAACTATATAATATTATAAACATTAATTTGAAGTTATAATAGTTATGAAACTTACATATGTAGTCTCATCCCCTTCCTCGACCCATCTAGTTAGATCTGTCGGTGCCTTCTTCTTACGGATGTGATTCTCCATGAAGAACTCATCATGAGTCATCTTCCTCCCATATTTTTTTCCCTACAAATATAATAACATATGTTAACTAAATTAAAATATATAAATATAGTTTGATATATATAGAATTAAATATTTTAAGCAATTACCAGTAGTCTCCTCGCAGTCCCCATACTTCTTGCTCTCACACAGTGCAAGAAGCCACCCTTCTCAGATGCTTGAGTCTTTTTTCCCTGTTCACTCTTCTTCTTGAACTTCTCAGTGGTCCACTGCCTCAGCAGATCCTCCCATATGTGCGGTAGAACCCATGAATACTTTTTGCTCTTCTTCCGAGCACAATAGAAGGAATCAGATAGTCTCTTACGGCATTTGAACTCAAAATTTGCAAGAATGGCACTGTTATGCCGGTACTCCCAGGCACACTTAGTCTGCAAATGAAGTGTTTAATGTTAGATAAAAATATTGATAATATAATGCTTAAATAGATTAGAATTGTATTAAAACCTTAAAATGGTTGAAACTTTGCTCCACGAGCTCCGGTGGAAAGTCACTCCAAGTCGCATAGGGTGCATCATACAACCGGGCAAGAGCTTCAGTGATTATCTTTGTAGTCTGATAATTAGGTATGAACCTGCAACATAGCAATTACATTAAATAAACAAGACTAGCTATTATAATTCAGCAAAAACAAAGAAGTAATAAATAAATCTTATCCATTGCCCTCAGGCCTAATGATCATCCTATGATAATGATCATACCGCACTTCCTCTGGATCATATTCCTCCGATGAGTCTGAAGCGTGTGCAGAAGGGGAGGCATCTGGCTCAGCGCTACTATCCCGAAGGCGAAGTCTAGAAATGTTAGGGGATGAACTCCGTGGAGAGGGAGACGGGGTCGCTGATGAAGATGGTTGTGATCCACACCCCTGCTGCGATCTAGACCCCTACTGCGATCCAGACCTCTGTTATGATCCGGCTGGCTGAAATCTAGATGGATGTGATCCAGCTGGTGATGAAGTAAATGGAGCAGATGATGGGTGTATCACCATATGGCCTGTGACTGGTGACTCGATGGACCAATGTAACTATATGCAAAATCATGTGGAGGAAGTGGGCTATAGCCCTGTGGTGGAGAATGTTAAGAATACTGCTGGGAGGGGGAATGGTAGGTAGTCTGATAAGTACATGGATGTGGTGGAAAAGATGTGTTCCTAGAAGATTGTTGCCGACCATCAGCAGCAGAGGGATGCAAGTGTGGAGTGGAAGGAAGCGAGGGTGTAGCACCATCATCATGATCAATAGGCCTCTTATCCTTCCTAGACCTACCTCGACCCCTACCGGTCATCTGCATAAATTAAAGAAAATGTAAGAATTGAGAATATAAATCTATATAAGTTGAGAGCACTTGAAAAAACTAACATGCTAGTCGTCTCCGAAGTATCCTTCCTCATCCGAAAATTCTTCCTCTTTACTTATTTCATTTTCATTAGGTGATTATTCGTCCTCATTTTCTATGATTGTTATTTCCTCCATATCAACTTCTTCTAATATGGGTTGAGGATGCTCCAAGTCATTTTCTAACTGATCATCCACTGTTTGGTTAATACTTGAGGTATCATTTTGGTAAGGAACATCTAGCATATTTTTAACTTCCACCCTACCAATAGGCTTAGTTTTGATTAGAACCAACCAATCAACCTTATCCCTCCGCAAATCAGCTTCAAACAGAGGGATAAGTCCATATAATCTTCCGCCTGAAATGTATATGACTAGTCCATATATTTTCTTCGCATATGGATCCTTCAATCCTATTCCTCTGTTTAATAAATCGTTTACACTTGCCGATAGTCCTGCACATTGTCACTTATTAGACGATAAAGTTAAAAAAAATTATATGAATAAATCAAGGTTTGATCATTACCTCTCGAATGGATACATCCTCCACAAACGATTTAGAACACCTGATTTGAAGAAAATATATGGACTATTCACACACATTTCAGGCGGAAGATTATACGGCGTAATAAAGACTGGCCGACATGACTATGGTGTTGCAGAAACAAAAAATGGTGTGAAACCATCAGCACACAAATCCAACCAAACATTCCTCGATTCACTAGCATAATCCTGATACATCCTATCAAAATGCTACCAAGCTTCCCCATCTGAAGGATGACACATAACACCAGGCGGCCTTCTATTTTCATAGTGTCATCTCATATGAGGAGCGGAACTCATCGATGTGTACAAACTCTTTAATCTAGGAATAAGAGGTAAGTAATGCATCGACTTCACAACAACCTTCTTCCCGCTGGAAACCCACTTAAAATGAGATTTTTCACAAAATTTACAACTTTCTAAATCTGCATCATCCTTATAATACAACATGCAACCATCTTCACAACAATCGATTCTCATAGACGAGAGTCCTAACTTAGAAACCAATCTTTTAGCCTTATAGAAATCTTCAGGTATGTTGAAAGTTGGATCAACTAGTTCACTCATAAAGCCAATAAAAGAATCCATTCCCACTTGAGAAATATTGGTATCTGATTTGATACTTAATAATCTAACCGCAACAGACAGCTGAGAGTGCATACTCCCTTCACTTAGTGGACGAGTAGCGGTCTCTAACTGTTCATAAAAATATTTTTCCTCTTCGTTTGGAGCTTGTTCAACACTTTCATGGGGTTCAAACACGAAGTGCATCCCAAAAGCATCCGCAACCATTTCATGGTATCTAGGATGTTGAACGTTATTCCCCACCCACCTACTACTTTCACCAACAACTATGTTATGAAATACACCATCACTACTATCAACCTCTCCATGACTAGTCCACACAAAATAATTATCCATAAATTCTTTTTTATAAATATGAGTCTTAACATCCTCCGATCCAAAAAAATACAAACACATGCACTTCACACAAGGACATCTAATAATACATTCGATTTGAAATAGTTAAAGTGACATTGCATGCCTAATAAATTCATTAACCCCTTCTATAAATTCTTCCCTAAAAAAATGACGATTAGGATAATTCCTATTGTACATCCAACTATGATATTCCATCTACACAGAGAACAAATAAAATTGCATGTTATATTAATTTGAAAGTTCACATATGTCCCTAAATAAGTTCTTTTAAAATTCAATTATAAGAAGTAATTTGAAAGTTCACATATATCCCTAAATAAGTTCTTTTAAAATTCAATTA
>AWOL01S0007649.1:1362-11476 GCA_000715115.1 Nicotiana otophora | reverse complement strand
TTGGAGTTTTGTATAATCTACTAGATGCTCATTCACTTGTGACATCAGGTCTTGGCACACACAATGGTAGAGTTTGTGTTTATATTTTCTTGATTTTTAATTTTATCAATGTATGTTTAATTTATTAGTTAGCTTGCCTAGATGTAGTGTTGGGCGCCATCACGACCTACAGGTGATATTGGGTCGTGACAAAAATTTCTTAGTAGGGAAGAGAATGTATAAAGAGGAAAATAGAGATAGTGCAAGGATACTTATATTTTAAATTTATTTTAAAATAAATAAATTAAATTATTAATAATATTCAAAAACATTATTGATAGATTTATATGATAAAAGAGTTCCGAGTATGAGGATAATAGTGTAAAACTATATTAAATTTCAAGAATAAAAAATTATATTTATTGATTATTATTAAAAGGGTAATAAGCAAGACATTAAGTCAATTCATAAGCTAATAAAAGATCACATTACAGTATAACTATATTAAGTAATAAATAATGCAAAAACTATAAGCAAAGAGCAATAAAGAGAAAAAAATAGTCTAAAAGTATAGAAGGATAAGACTTATTTGAATTTGAGATGAAAAAGAAAGTGGTAATAATATTTTTTTAAAAATAATATGATTTAATGTGCTCAAACTAGACAGATCACAACATTATATGTTTAGTATTCTTTAATATTGACCGTAAAATAGAATACAAATGCCAAAATCAAGGGGTTGGGTTATTACGGATACAAAAAAAAAGGTTATCCACTATGAGATTTGAAAAATGGTTTCATGGCGTGCTTCTTAATTAATATCTAATAATCATTTATAATTTCTATATCGAATGTTTAATTTTAAGGTTATTTGTACATAATCCAAATAACCCAAATTATAATTTGACATGGTTCATGTCCACACATCGCGCAGGTACTAATACTAGTTAAATACGTAGAGAAAGTTTTGTGCAGCTTCGACCTTCTAGAACGACCAAATGAAAAAGGGATTTTACCTTCCTATACACTATTTGAAACCTTATTACCCTCCCTACTCAAGTTTCAATTTAATTACATGGTCATATACAATTTACCAATTATGTACAAATAAGTTTTAAATGAGTATCTTTTTATATTAGGAATTGAATAAGGAATATAAGTTATTTACTTATCCCTTTATACTTGCACTCTCTCTCTCTCCGTCTCTCTCTCTCTTCGTCTCTCTACTCTTTGTCTCTGTTTTTTCCCCAATTTTTCTTCATTTGATATTCTCTGTTTTTTATGCTTTCTTGTTGTATAGAGTTTTAATGGAATTCATCAATGGATTTCAATCGTTTTAACTTAGCAATTTCCTTTCATGTTGCACAATTGGTGTTCAAAATTGAAATTGTCAATCAATAAATTTTAAAGGTGTTTGACTCTCCACCATTGACAACCATTAAAAAGCTTTAAAATCTAATTTGGGTTTTCAAAAACCATCATTTGTTTGGAATGGATGTTGTTGCAAATAATTGGGAATATTGTTTGGAGTTTATATCTCAATTTTGAGGGTGTTTTGGTGAAAATTATACTTGATTCTGGTTGAATTTCATATTGAAACTCGAAGAAGAAGAAGAACACATGACATACAATATACTTATGAAATTGTAGTAAAGTTGTATGTAAATTGTATTCTGTTATAGTTATATATATATATATATATATTTATTTGAAATGTTGTATAAAAGTTAAAAGATAGTTGTATAATGTATGAATCGTTGTATAAAATTTGTATTTAAGTTATCAATACTATCTTTTTATATAAAGTTGTTGATATATATCAAAATAGTATTAAGAGAGTAACTTTTGATTGGAATTTTAGAGATGAAGAAGCACACACCACAGACAAAATATATACAAATCAGATACAAAATACATATTATATAAAAATTGTATAAAGTTTGTATTTAAGTTATATTTAACTGGGTAGAAATAATACATGAAAGTTGTAGATAAGTTATAAATAAGTTGTATAATATATAATATGTGTATATTCGTGTATGGTATATACATGAATATAAATTGAGATACATTTGAGATACATGTGTCATAAAGATATTTTTCAATCAATTTCAGTTACGAATTTTGATTCAAACCAGTCCAAATCACTTTCAATTTTTGTCACGACCCCAAATTCCCTCCGTAGGATGTCGTGATGGCACCTAGTCTCTAAGACTAGGTAAGCCTAACAATTTTCGAAATAACTAAATATAAATCTGAAATCCAATCCTTAACAGCTGAAATAAATAAGTACTGCAGATTAAACAAATTACAACTCCCAAAAAACCCGGTAGAAATAAGTTACAAGCTTCTAAGAATTTATTCTAAGTGTCTTTATATATATAAGTCTAAAGAGAATAAGAGAAACAACATAATAAGGATAGAAGGAGACTCCGAGGTCTGCGGACACTAGCAGATATACCTTGAAGTCTTCGCATACGGCTAGTTCACTGATGCCCGACTGATAGGAAGTAACTGGATCTGCACAAAAGGATATGCAGAAGCGTAGTATGAGTACACCACAACGGTACCCAGTAAGTGCCAATCCTAACCTCGGTAGAGTAGCAACGAGATTAGGTCAGGCCCTACTGAAAATAATAAAAGATAAGGTAAAAAGTTTAACAATATAATAATAATATGACAATGGGAATGAATCAAGTAAGTTATATGTCACAATTTAACTACACAGAATAAGGACAAATAATACCTCGTTGAAGGAAAACAGAAATTTACAACTTTAAGAAAAATCACAAAATAACCAAAGGCAAATGCAGCCATAAAGAAATATCAACAAGGGCACTCCCGAGGTACCGCCTCGTAGTCCCAAATCATAAATAAATTTTTAATATCTCATTTTCTTATATCACTACGGGAACTTTCACATTTAATTTTAAAGAAAATATTTTTTCCGAAATAGCATCTCGCATTTTAGCCACCCTTATCACACCGCATGACTTCTAGTAGTTCCCCTACTAGCCACGCGTATCAAGCCACCCTTATCTGTAATGACCCGATCGGTCGTTTTGCGCTCTAGCACGTCGTTCAGCGGTTTGAGATCCTGAGAAGCTTCACTTCAGGTATTACGACTATACGCGTGGTCGGAATTTAATTTCGGGAAGTTCAGAGTTGATTTGGAAAAACAATTCTAAATTCCGAAGCCTTAAGTTGGATGAATTGACTAAAGTGTGAATTTTGAGTAAACAACCTCAGAATCGAGATTTGAAAGTTTCAACAGGTTCGTATGATGATTTTGGACTTGGGCGTATGTTCGGATCGGATTTTGGATGACCCGGGAGCGTTTCGACGCCTATTATGGAAGTTGGCATTTTGGAAAAAATTCATAAATTTGGGTTGAAGTGCATTTCAATGTTATCGATGTCTGTTTGGGATTTTGAGCCTCAGAATAGTTCCATATGGTGATTCTGGTATTGGAAGCGCGTCCGGATGTAGATTTGGAGGTCCGTAGGTCACTTTGAGGTCATTTGGCAAAAATTGAAATTTGGATGATTTTTGAGAAGTTTGACTAGGAGTGAACTTTTTGATATCGGGGTCGGATTCTAATTTCGAAAGTTGAAATAGATCCATAATGCCAATTATGACTTGTGTGCAAAATTTGAGGTCAATCGGACGTGATTTGATAGGTTTCGGCATCGATTGTAGGAGTTTGAAGTTCTAAAGTTTATTAAGTTTGAATTGGAGGGTGATTCGTAGTTTCGATGTTGTTGGATGTGATTTACAGGCTCAACTAAGTTCGTAATGTATTTTGGGATGTGTTGGTATAATTGGTTGAGATCCCGAGGGCCTCAGGTAAATTCCGGATGATAAACGGATCGAGTTTGGGCTTGGAGGAATGCTGGAGTTGCTGTCATCTGGTGTAACCGCACCTGCGAGGTTTTGGTTGCAGGTGCGGAGCCGCAAAAGAGGCCAGGAGGTTGCAGAAGAAAAAGGGATTGAAGGACTGTGTCCGCTGGTGCGGACGATTTGCCGCAGAAGTGGAGGTTGGCCAAAAGGCCTTGGGCCGCAGAAGCGGGTTCAAATGCGCAGGTGCGCGAGCGCATATGTGCATGAGGATCGCAGAAGTGGAAGCGCAGGTGTGCTGCATGGGGCGCATATGTGGAGCTGTGCTGGGAAAAGGGAATGCACAAGTGCGAAGTTTTGGCCGCACGTGTGAGACCGCAGATGCAATGAAGCCGCCGCAGGCGCGGGAGTCGCTGGGCAAAAGGGTTCCTTAAGAACGGGGTTTTGCATTCTCTCTTGGTTGGGCGATTTTTGGAGAGATTCAAGTAGGAGGTTTTCGTCATCTATGCCAAGGTAAGTTATTCCCACCCATTGTAAGATAAATGCATGGTTTTTATATGGATTCAAGCATGAAAATTTGTAGAAATTTAGGATTTTAAAGAAAAACCTAAAAATTGGTATTCTTGGATTTTGATCACAAATTTGGGCATGAAATTGAGAATAAATTATATATTTGAGTTCGTAGTTCTATAGGTAGTGTTTGTCTTCAAAAGTTTCCGAATCCGGGCACGTGGGTTCGAGGGTTGCTTTATTGATTTTTCGAGCGGAGTTGGAAGTTGTTATAAATTGATTAATTATGAGTGTTATAGTATATTTTGATTGGGTTGCATCTTATTTGACTAGTTTTGGAGTGACGGGCATCGGTTTGAGATGTTAGAGAGGCTTTGGAGCCGGTTATGGAATTTCAGAGCGAGGTAAGTCTCATCTCTAACTCTGTGAGGGGGAAATTACCCCTAGGTGTTGTATATTGATGTGTGCTACTTGTTGTGGGGGCTACGTACACGCGAGGTGAGGAGATCCCGTACGTAGCTACATTCATATTTTTGTCCGGGTAGGCTTAGGTCCACATCATGCTATAACTGTACTATTTGAGCAGTCTCTCGCCTATTAAATTCCTCTGTTTTACATTACTACTTGAGACTAGACTTGCTATTGTAGAGACTTCACGAGTTCATGATTAGTCACCGAATAATTTTACTCCTCTTACGGTATGTTTCCGTGGTTTATATGTTTCATTGAAAGGTTTTTGTTAAAGAAATTACAACTCACACATTTATTCGTGAGTGGGGTCAAGGAACCGGCAAATCTTCTTATTCTAATGGGATCGGGCCGTTCTCCTCGATAGGGTTTATGTACCACACTCTCATGGGAGCGGGCCGTTCGCCTAGACAATTTAATAGGTGTATCTATGGTTCAGGCCATTCGACCCTCGGCAATGCACAATTTAAATATTTATGTTGGATCATGTCGTACACCTCGACATTTCCTATATCATATCCTCATGGAATCGTGCGTAATATTTGGCAAGAAGCTAGTGTATATGAGAGTTTTCCCGATTGAGTTATGACACTCTATCTGATGAGATCCTCTTTCTCTCTCTCTCTCTCTCTCTCTCTCTCTCTATATATATATATATATATATATATATGCTCCGGTTAAGGAGGAAATTTCTAATAGAGAGCTTGAGTTCCTCGTAAAGAGGGGGATTTGTACCACGTGATTTATACTTGTTTACCTCATTTATTTACTCTGCCTCAAATTTACTTATCTCTTTACTGTACCTGATATTATTGGACCAGTGGTGAGTGTCTATGTCGACCTCTCGTCACTACTCCTCCGGGGTTAGGCTAGACACTTACTGGGTAGACGTTGATTACGCACTCATGCTACACTTGCTGCACATTTGTGTGCAGATACAGATGTGACTAGTGGCCTTGTGAGAGCAGAAACATGTATGCATGCAGGGACTTACATGAGCTGCGTTCCACATTACGACCCGCAACCGACAGAGTCTCCTTCAGAGTATTTATATTTTCCCCTGTCCAAATTTGTATTTCGGACAGATGCTGTATTTTATCTTACATTCCTAGTTGATGCTCATGCACTTGTGACACCGGGTTTTGGGGTGATTATGGGTTGTTCTGTATTGAAATTGTTAAAAATATGATTATTTACTCTGTAAATTCCATCTTTTACTATTTAATTGAAGGAAATATGATTTCAAAAATATTAAAGTGAGAACCAAATTAAGTATTTATTTTTGGCTTGTCTGACAGCGGTGTCCGGCTCCATCACGACCTTAATGGATTTTGGGCCCTGACATTATCTCACCGCATGCGTATCAATATCACAATATATCATAATTTGCACCTCAAGTTCCCAAATATTTCAACTTACCAAAATAAATCAACAACAATAATATTTTTCACAATAAGGAGCTCACGACTCAATCACAATGAGTACAAAAATCTCACAAAATATTCAGCAAAAATTATATTCTACAAATTTAACACCTTGACTTAATATCAAAATTTTAAATGTAAAATACTTCGTTTTTAATAATATTTAAATTAAGAAATCCAACCTTCAAATAATGCACAGAGCAAAAGAAACAGAGTTTCAACTAAACAGGTAAAACACTTAGAAAGAACATGTCAGGCAAATTTAAAATACGAAAATATATTAATGATGATGAATATAACAGAATAAAATAATTTAATTAATATGCAACAGTGATCTACACAATTTAAAGACATAACCTTCCACATTTAGTCTGTATACATACTCGTCACCTCGTGTACATGACTTTCAACACATCACATTAATACCAATCCTAAGGAAAATTTCCCCCACACAAAGTTCAACAAGTCATTTACCTCGACTTGCATAATTCTTTACTCTGCTATGCCTTTGCCTCGTGAATTGGTGAAAGCCTTGTATCTAGTCACAATTAATTCGATTTAATCAATACAAATTGTTGGAATTTATTCCATATGAAAATATAAATTTTTCAACAAAATCCGAAATTTAACTCAAACATTGCTCGTGGGGCCCACGTCTCGGAACCCGATAAAAGTTACAAAATATGAACGCCCATTCAACCACGAGTCCAACCATACCAAAATTACTAAATTCCGACATCAACTCGACCCTCAAATCTTCAATCTAAACTTAGGAATTTTCACAATTATTCCAACTTAATCCACCAATTAAATATTAAAAACTACCATAGATTCGGGTACTTTAACCAAAATTGAGTTAAGAACACTTACCCCCTTGTTTTCTTTAAAAATCTCCCAAATATCGCCTCTCCCCGAGCTCCAAATCGCTAAAAATGGAAAATGGGACGAAGTCCCATTTTCAGAGCTTAAACGTTTTGTCCAGTGGTTTCTTCTTCGCGGACGTGGCCCTTTCCTCGCGTTCGCGAAGGCAACCTAGCGAATGTGATGCCTCGCCAAGCTTGGCCTTCGCGAACGCGAAGGCAACCTAGCGAATGTGATGCCTCGCCAAGCTTGGCCTTCGCGAACGCGAAGCTTTAATGCCCATTACCCCAGCCTGGCCTCGCCCTTCTACGCGAACGCGAATGCCTTCACGCGTTCGAGATGAACACTGCCACCACCTTCGCGAATGCGAAGAACAAATTCTCGCCTGCCCTAGTTCCCCTTCGCGAACGCGAGACCTCTCTCGCGAAGGTGAAGAAGGAAACCAGAGCTGGACACCCGAAATTCTTCAGCAGTTATCCAAGTCCAAAATTGATACGTTAACCTTCTGAAACTCACCCGAGGCCCCCAGGACCTCAACCAAATACACCAACAAGTACTAAAACATCATATGAACTTAGTCGAGGCCTCAAATCACATCAAACAACGTAAGAACACTAATCATACCTCAATTCAAGCCTAATGAAACTAAGAAATTCCAACTTTTACATTTGATGCCGAAACCGATCAAATCAAGTCCGATTGACCTCAAACTTTGCACACAATTCATAAATGGCATAATGGACCTACTAAAATTTTCGTAATAAGATTCCAACCCCGTTATCAAAAAGTCAACTCCCCGGTCAAACTTCCAAACTCAAATTTCTATTTTAGCCTTTTCAAGCCTAATTTAACTACGGACCTCCAAATTATTTTCCGGACACGCTTCTAAGTCCAAAACCACCATACGGAGCTATTGGAATCATCAAAATTCTATTCCGTGGTCGTTTTTATATAAGTCAACATCCGGTCAACCTTTTCAACTTAAGCTTTCAACCTTGAGACTAAGTGTCTCAATTCATTCCGAAATCTCTCCAGACCCAAACCGACTACCCCGGAAAGTCACATAACAGTTATAAAGTACAAAATGACTCTTAAAACAACCGGCCGAGTCGTTACATCGTCCCCCTCTTAAACAAACGTTCATCCTCGAACGAGTTTAGAATTATACTTGAAGTGGTGAAAAGATGAGGATAACAACTGCGCATATCATGCTCGGTCTCTCAAGTCTCCTACTCGACCAGATGACCCCTCCATTGTACTTTTACTGAAGCAATGCTCTTCGATCTCAACTGTCTAACCTATCTATCCAAAATGGCCACTAGCTCCTCAACCTAAGACAGATACTTATCCAACTGGAGTGAGCTGAAGTCTAACACATGAGACGGATCGCCGTAATACTTATGGAGCATGAAAATATGGAACACTGGATGAACTGCAGTGAGACTAGGTGGTAGTGCAAGTCTGTAAGCCACCTATTCAATCCTTTCAAGTATCTCAAAAGGTCCAATATACCTAGGGCTCAATTTGCTTTTCTTCCCAAATCTCATAACACCCTTTATGGGCGAAACTCGGAGCAAGACCCGCTCACCAACCATGAATGAAACATTACAAAACTTCCGACCTGCATAACTCTTCTGTCTAGATTAGGCTGTACGAAGTCGATCTGGAATCTATTTAACCTTTTCCAAAGCATCCTGAACCAAGTCCGTACCCAATAGCCTAGCTTCGCCCGGCTCGAACCAACCCACTGGAGACCGTCATCGCCTCACATATAAGGCCTCATATGGAGCCATATTAATACTCGACAGATAACTATTGTTGTAAGCAAACTCCGCAAGTGCCAAGAACTGATCCCAAGCACCCCCAAAATCTATCACACACGCACGAAGCATATCCTCCAATATCTAAATAATATGCTCGGACTGTCCGTTCGTCTGAGGGTGAAATGTTGTGCTCAACTCTACCCGAGTACCTAACTCACGCTGTACGACCATCCAGAACCGTGATGTAAACTGCGTACCCCGACCCTCCGAAATAGGCTCAACCCGCCCCCGCCGAGCCCACGTCTTGAAATCCGACAAAAATCAAAAAACCCTAAAGCCCATTCACTTACGAGTCTAACCATACCAAATTTATCAAAATCCGACTCTATTTGGTCATCCAAATCCCTAAAATTCACTCTCCAATTCTCTAGCCCTAAACCCCCAAATTTCACCTACAAAACTCACCAACTAGGTGGAAAGTCAGTGGGAAAACATCATTATTGAAACAAAATGAATACAAGATGCTTACCTCAGTAATCTCTCCGAAAACCCTCTCAAATACCTCCAAAGTTCGCGCTCAAAATGATGAATATGGCTAAAAATCACGAAGTCTCGCTTAAGTAGGTTCTGCCTAGGCATTTCCGCACCTGTGGAGCCTGAGCTCGCACCTGCGCATCCACTTGTGCGACGAAAAGAGCGCTTTTGCGCAAACCACTTACTCCCCTACCTCTGCACCTGCGATGAAGGGGCTACACCTGCGAGTGTGCGCCTGCGGAATCCTATCCGCTTCTACGGTCTCTCTTCGCACCTGCGGTCAGCCTTGCGCATCTGTGGGCATCGCAGATGTGGCCTTTTCCATGCACTTGCGAAACCGGACCAATCCACCCAACTCCGCTTCTGCGCCATATTTCTCGCACCTGTGGGCTCCCCCCTGCGGTCAGCCTTGCGCAAGTGCGATTACTTCAGAACCAACCTAACAACAGAAAATCTCTTAAGTCCAAAAGTGATCCGTTTAAATACGAAACTCACCCGAGGCCCGCGAGACCTCAACCAAATATAAATACCAGTCCTAAAATATCACACGAACTTAGTCGGGCCTTTAAATCACATCAAACAACGCTAAAAACACGAATTACACATCGATTCAAGCCTAATGAACTTCAAAGTTTCAAACTTCTACATCCGATGCCGAAACCTATCAAATCAAGTTCGATTGACCTCAAATTTTGCACACAAGTCATAATTGACATTACGGGCCTATTCCAACTTAAT
>AWOL01S0007645.1:132429-240355 GCA_000715115.1 Nicotiana otophora | reverse complement strand
AGGTAACATGATTAGTTTGCTTATGATGCATTTTTACGTACGAAAATATAGGGTGTAACACTCAAGCTCTGGGAACCCTAGATCTAGACAAGCCTCACGATGAAGAAGATCCCTTTCGTGACCTATTTATCGGGATTGAGGACGTTGCCGGTGCTGGTGATGAATCAGATCTTTTCCATGGTGGGCGCCAAACTGTTTACCCGAAGAATGGATAGAGTTGAATTTATATGTAGTTCCGAGGATATGTGGCGTAACTTAACACAAAATGTAAGGATAAATAGAAATATAAATATAGATTGTAGAGAATGCAAAATAGATAAGGTTGTCAGGAACAATGAATCTTAGGATTCAACAAATAGAATCAATCTAAGAAATCTGAAAGAACGATTCTTTACTGTAGAAGAATATAGCGCTTTTATTACAATGTAAGCCTGAGAAAACTTGTTCTATAGAAATGGTAACCAAGCNAGTAAAACTTATGAATGTAACTTGTGATGACTTTCATCGACTTTTGTTCCACAACTCGCTTGACTTCAAAACATAACACACGGATGTCATACGACTAATATAAATCATAACATAATCTCCTTATCATGTTAAGCACCCTAGTCTCACCCCAAAGGTATATGTTATAACATTCCCAACTTGTCGACTTTCGACGAAACATTATTTTCTTCAATTGCTTTAGCTTCTGAACCGTCCAACCCTCTTTGTACTTATTGTTCATGATCTTAAATATTTGTAACCTCAGAGGTAACATGATTAGTTTGCTTATGATGCATTTTTACGTACGAAAATATAGGGTGTAACACTCAAGCTCTGGGAACCCTAGATCTAGACAAGCCTCACGATGAAGAAGATCCCTTTCGTGACCTATTTATCGGGATTGAGGACGTTGCCGGTGCTGGTGATGAATCAGATCTTTTCCATGGTGGGCGCCAAACTGTTTACCCGAAGAATGGATAGAGTTGAATTTATATGTAGTTCCGAGGATATGTGGCGTAACTTAACACAAAATGTAAGGATAAATAGAAATATAAATATAGATTGTAGAGAATGCAAAATAGATAAGGTTGTCAGGAACAATGAATCTTAGGATTCAACAAATAGAATCAATCTAAGAAATCTGAAAGAACGATTCTTTACTGTAGAAGAATATAGCGCTTTTATTACAATGTAAGCCTGAGAAAACTTGTTCTATAGAAATGGTAACCAAGCACTTTTATAGTGGAGGGATTTCGCTCTAAGCATAATAAAATAAACATTCAGTGGGAGACCCATGATAAGTCAGCTTTTCCACAATTTCTGCCAAGATTCTCTCTAGTTGGGTTGCAACGGATTTTGTGTGCGAGCTCGATCTTGCTTAGAACCCTCGATTTTGCTTTGAGCTTGATTTCCACTCTAGCTCTTGATCTTGGTTCGAGCCCGATCCTGGCTCGAGCCCTCGAATTGATTTGAGGTCAATGTTGGTTGGTCTCTAGATTATCAGCATGATAGATCTACTCTGCCTCATGGTTCGATTTCGATTCGAGCTTGATAATGTTATCGAACTCGACACGGATCGGCCTCCCCGAGTTCGAAGTTAGTTTGTTCCACCTTCGGTATCTTACTTTGATAGATCATCATTCGAACTCGATCGGACATGCTAAGGCCAAAATCTATTTTGACCGTATACAGATAGTCCCCTCGTTTCTCAGAAAGAATGTGGCGAGAAACGATATGATGTTTTAACGGCTTGATCGGATTCTAACCTGACGTTTCCATCGAGTTCGACCATGACGCATCTGGTAGATGTCCCATCAGTTTAGTCTTTCAAGGCATTTAATGCATGTCAGGCAGTGGTTGGCCATCGCTGATATCGAACCGCCATCGCTTGAACTTATAAATAACCTTTTCTTTTATCTTTTACCACTTTTACATCTTCTATCTTTCAAATTTCCCAAGTTCTTCTTCGTACTCTCCAACTTACTAGTAAATCTGTGATTTCTTTATGCAAAAGCCCCTCCTCGGTTTTACCAAATCTTTGTCATTTTTCTCTATTCCTTGCTTCTGAACTCGAAAATGGCAAAAACGTCACAAACTATCCCTCCAAAAGAGAAAACTTCATCTTCACAGTGTGCTGCCGATGATACGCCGGCAGAACCACGGCATGAGGAGTGCGTTCCTTGGGCGTGCATCCTTACTTCTTATTTCAAGTTTGATAAAAGATCATCGGTGTCTGGTCGATGTGAACCGGTATCGAGGTATATATGTTCGATAATCGAGAAGCACCTCCAATAGCTAAAGACAGATTGCAATTGGGATAAAAAAGAAATAATGATTCCTTCTTCTGACGAAGATATCACTTCGCACGTGAGAGGGTTTTTGAATGTCTACTCTTATCCTTTCACGTTGGGTCCCCTCGATTCCATTATCATTGATTTCTGTCGTTAATACCAAATAACCCTAGGCCAGGTCCACCCTTCTTTTTGGCGGATCGTTATCCTGATCCAATATTTCGTAAGCAAAATCGAGGGGATGTCGTTCACCCTAAACCATCTTATCCTATTATACCGTCCTCGACTTTGTCAAGGAGGGATAATAAAACTTCAGCGCCGGGCTACCAAGGCTCTGTTCTCGAGTTTTGACAAGGACAGGTACCGGGGTTGGATGGGCAGGTTCGTTCGAGTAAGGACTTCGGACCTGATTCCGACTGAAAAGATGCTTTTCCCGAGGAGTGGAATATGAAATGTAAGTGTGATCTTGCTGTTATTTCTACTTTGTTCTTTCATTTATTCTCTCATCGACACTCCTCTTTGTATGATGTAGCAGTTCCCTGGATGCCCGGAGCAGTTCCCGATCTCAAGAACTGGGTACGAGCTTTTGTTTCGACCTCCACATACGACGAGCGCTCATGGCGTGATTTGTCAAAGGGTCGTTGGGAGGCCAAAAATCACGGTAAGCTCATTTCTCGTACTCTTTGATGATCCAAACGAGATGGTTTTCAAAATATTTTATTAAGGTTTTCCATATGCAGGTTTGGGTAAAGACGCGGTTTTGAGGCCCTTGTCCAATGAGGAGGAAATTTCGGCCTCTATCCCAAAGCCGGTGAAGGAAAATAAAAGGAAACGAGCCTCCATTCTCGAAGATCCAAAACTGAAGAAGAGGATGGCTCAAAAGCCGAACAAGAATGTCATTCCTTGGACCGTGGAATCCGTTTTGCATCTAAGGGATGAAGATGAAGAAGAAGAAGAAGAATAAGAAGAATAAAATGATGAGTCCGCGCTGGCGGTCCGAATGAAGAGAACCACCGATGCCTCATCGACGGTTGGATTGATGATGCTCCATGAGGCTCCGCCTCGAACTGAGGATATATCAGAGAAAGATTCGGGTAGAGTCCTCGAACTATCGGATATAGAAGACACATCTCATCGGAGTCAACGGGCAGGGGATATGACCGAAGGGGCCCTCAAACCCCTTTGAATCGAGGTGAATGCTCCAGGCAATTCATTTGGGGCAGCAGCAATCGATGATTCGCCTACCTTTCCCACTTTTTCCACAGGGGTGATTCGGGAAGCTCAAGCTCTGGGAACCCTCGTCTATACAGGCCTCACGATGAAGAAGATCCCTTTCGTGACCTGTTTACTGGCATTGAGGATGTTGCCGGTGCTGGTGATGAATCAGATCTTTTTCATGGATTGCGACAGGCTTTGAATCAGGTGAGCTTTTAAAATTATTTTGTCGGTACTATCTTTATGTTCATTTTTCGTTAACTTTGCTTCTTGTTTCTTTATAGGCAGCGGCAGTTCATCGAGAACAATGTTCTCGATCCAAAAATGAGCTGCATCGATACGAGGCCGACCTACAACGGGCTACTGACGAGAAACTCCCTTAGAGTTTCTTTAGGGCATAGAGAAGAGGAAATAAAAGACCTCCGAGCTGAGCTGGCCAAGGCTTACCGAGATCAGACCGATTTGTCTGAGCTGGTAATGATGCTTTTGAAAGACTATGGGCTTGATACCAGAACGATAGCTAACATTTCGATCTCACAGCTGCAGCAAAAAATCGAGATGATCGGGAAGCTTCGTGAGGAGGTCGACGTGATAAGAACGGAGTCTTTGCTGTAGAAAGAAGGTATGGACCGCTTTGCTGTAGAAAAAGAGACTGCTCGAGCCCAGTTATCATCGTCCGAAACCCAACTTCAGAAAATGAAGGAAAAATGCCTGGTTCAAGCAAGAAGAATTGAGGAGCTTGAGGCTCGGTTGGCCTCTGTACTTGCCAAGGCTGAATCTGATGCCTAAAAGGCAAAGGCCGATGCGGATATGCTCGTGGCCGTCTATCGGGCCGATGATGAAGCTGCCCAAGTCCAGGCAAGGGAGGTAGCCGAGTCCGCCGATACTCGAGCACATTGGGTCGCCGATCTTGCTAAGTGCTGATCCCGAAGGGAAACTCTCGAGAAGATCCATGCTCGTGGTTTGGATCTCGCTAAAGAGATAAAAAGGTCCAAAGAACTCGAAGCCGATGATGAAGCTCTGGTTTCTAATGGCGATGATGATGACAATGATGATGATGATGATGATGATGATGATGATGATGGGAGCAAGAGCAGATCCGAGAACGAGGGGGGGAGCCTGATACAGAAGAGATTGCTCCTGACCGAGAAGTTTAGTTCTAAGTTTTTACATTGTAGTCACCCATGCAGATAAATTTGTATATATATATATATCCCCTTTTTTGCCGACTTGCTTTTGTTTTTGTTTCCTGTCTTGTGAGGACTTTGTTACACCTTATGAATGTTTTCACAATGATTTAAACAACTTAATCAAATTTGGACTTCGTAGCCTCTGTAACCGAGCGAGCGCTTACTCAAACTTGCAGCAATGTAGCCCTTAGGCTTATTAGTTGAGTCAATGATTCGAGCTTGAATAAATATAGCCCGTAGGCGTAATGGTCGAGTGAGTGTTTGCTCAAACTCGAAATAAAAGTAGCCCGTAGGCTTAGTCGAGTGAATGATTCGAACTCGAAGTAATGTAGCCCGTAGGCGTAATGGTCGAGTGAGTGTTTGCTCAAACTCGAAATAAAAGTAGCCCGTAGGCTTAGTCGAGTGAATGATTCGAACTCGAAGTAATGTAGCCCATAGGCGTAATGGTCGAGTGAGTATTTTCTCGAACTCGAAATAAAAGTAGCCCATAGGCTTAGTCGAGTGAATTATTCGAACTCGAAGTAATGTAGCCCGTAGGCGTAATGGTCGAGTGAGTGTTTGCTCAAACTCGAAATAAAAGTAGCCCGTAGGCTTAGTCGAGTGAATGATTTGAACTCGAAGTAATGTAGCCTGTAGGCGTAATGGTCAAGTGAGTGTTTGCTCGAACTCGAAATAAAAGTAGCCCGTAGGCTTAGTCGAGTGAATGATTCAAACTAATGTAGGCCGTAGGCGTAATGGTCTAGTGAGTGTTTGCTCGAACTCGAAATAAAAGTAACCTGTAGGCTTAGTCAAGTGAATGATTCGAACTCAAAGTAATGTAGCCAGTAGGCGTAATGGTCGAGTGAGTGTTTGCTCGAACTCGAAATAAAAGTAACCCGTAGGCATAGTCGAGTGAATGATTCGAACTCGAAGTAATGTAGCCCGTAGGCGTAATGGTCGAGTGAGTGTTCGCTCGAACTCAAAATAAAAGTAACCCGTAGGCTTAGTCGAGTGAATGATTCGAAATCAAAGCAATGTAGCCCGTAGGCATAATGGTCGAGTGAGTGTTTGCTCGAACTCAAACTAAAAGTAGCCTGTAGGCTTAGTCGAGTGAATGATTCGAACTAATGTATCCCGTAGGCGTAATGGTCGAGTGAGTGTTTGCTCGAACTCAAAATAAAAGTAGCCTGTAGGCTTAGTCGAGTGAATGATTCGAACTCGAAGTAATGTAGCCCGTAAGCATAATGGTCGAGTGAGTGTTTTCTCGAACTCGAAATAAAAGTAGCCCATAGGCTTAGTCGAGTGAATGATTCAAACTAATGTAGCCCGTAGGCATAATGGTCGATTGAATGTTTGCTCGAACTCGAAATAAAAGTAGCCCGTAGGCTTAGTGGTCGAGTTTATCTTAATTCTGATTGCATAATAAATCTCAAAATAGAGGAATTTTCATTGGATATAAGATGCCGATAAAGAAGAGAACTTTCTTCGCACGTTATTACACGCATGGGTTCGGGCCAGTCTAAATGAGCATGGTTCAGTTCGACCATTTGGCTCTTACAATATTTCCTATTGGAACCCTGTTGTTGTGAAATAACTCTCTTGCGAGGCCTCGGATATTGTTGTAAATGTTGCACGATCAATGGTTGCCTCATTTAAAAATCTTGCCGAAAAACCCATTTGGGATAGAACTAGTCTAAGGGAAAAAGAGTGCAACGCGTGCTTTCAAGTGAGAGATCCATCTTAGCCCTTGTTCAGACTTCTGCAGGGGTCAGTTTTGAAATATAAACAAATATGGAAAGGTCGTACCTTAGCAGTAGTACCATTTTAGATGTGATACATTCCAGCTGCTTGATAGCTATTTGCCGTTTATAATGCCTAGCCTGTACGATCCCTTCCCGATGTTCTCGAGCACCTGATATGATCCTTCCCAATTCGGTCCTAGTTTTCCTTCATTCAAATTTCGGGTATTGATGGTAAATTTTCTTAACACTAAGTCCCAGGGCTTGAAATGGCGGAGCTTGGTTCTTTGATTATAATATCTTTCGATTCGCTACTTTTGGGCGACCAATTGGACGAGAACAGCTTCTCGTCTTTCGTGGATAGTTCGAGGCTGGTATTCATAGCCTCGTTATTTAATTCTTCCATCGCGAATCAAAATCTGGCACTGGGTTCACCAACTTCGACTGGTATCAATGCTTCGGACCCATATACTAAGGAGAATGGGGTAGCCCCCGTACTGGATTTTGACATCGTCCGATATGCCTAAAGGACTTCAGGCAGGATTTCTCTCCATTTCCCTTTAGCGTTGTTCAACCTCTTCTTTAAGTTTTGAATGACATTTTTGTTCGTTGATTCGGCCTGTCCATTCCCACTGGGGTGGTATGGTGTCGATATTATCCTTCTTATTTTGTAGTCTTCGAGGAATCTTGTTACTTTGTTGCCAACAAATTGTTTTCCATTGCCACACACTATTTCGGCGGGTATCCCGAATCGACATATGATATGATCCCAGATAAAGTCTATAACTTCTTTCTCTCTTATTTTCTCGAACGCCTACGCTTCAACCCATTTAGAAAAATAATCAGTCATAAATAAAATGAATTTGGCTTTACCTAGGGCCGATGGCAGAGGGCCGACGATATCCATTCCACACTTCATGAACGGCCATGGGGATAGGATTGAGTGGCGTTGCTCTCTGGGTTGGTGGATCATCGGTGCAAACCTTTGACATTTGTCACATTTACGAACAAATTCCTTCGCATCTTTGCCCATATCGATCCAATAATACCCTGCTCTGATTATTTTTTGAACTAATGTATCGGCTCCTGAGTGATTCCCGCAAGTACCCTCGTGCACTTCCCGTAGGATGTAATCGGTATCTCCCGGACCCAAGCATTCTACCAGCGGTCCATCGAATGTTCTTCGGTACAGCGTTCCGTCCGAAGCCAACGTGAATCAAGCAGTTTTAGTCCGTAGGGTTCTGGAATCTTTAGGGTCCGATAGGAGTTTCCCGCTCTTCAAGTATTCAATATACTTGTTTCTCCAATCCCAGGTTAAGCTTGTAGAATTTATTTAGGCGTGACCTTCTTCAATTACCGATCTCGAAAGTTGAACAACATTCCCCGAGCCCGAGCCATCTACCTCGACCGACGACCCTAAATTCGCAAGCGCATCAGCCTCATTATTCTATTCCCGTGGTACATGCCGTAAATTCCATTGTTTGAAATGGTGCAAAGTGACAAGCAGTTTATCTAAATACCTTTGCATTCTACCTTCTCGAACTTCGAAGGTTTTGTTTACTTGACTCACTACCAGTAAGGAGTCACAATTGGCTTCAATGACTTCTGCTCCCAAGTTTCTAGCTAGCTCGAGATCTGCAATCATGGCTTCATACTCGGCTTCATTGTTAGTCAACCTGATAGTTTTAATAGATTGCCTAATAGTGTAACCCGTGGGTGGTTTCAAAACTATGACCATCCCGGACCCTTTCACGTTCGAAGCCCCATCCGTAAAAAGGAACCATACCCCTGATGATGTACCTGATTTCAACAAAAGTTCTTTTTCGACTTCGGGTACGAGGGTTGGCATGAAATCGGCCACGAAGTCTGCTAAACTTTGAGACTTGATGGCCATACGGGGTTGATATTCGATATCGTACCCACTGAGTTCGATGGCCCATTTGGCCAGTCGGCCTGATAACTCGTGTTTGTGCAAAATATTACGAAGCGGGTAAGTGGTTAACACACATATGAGATGACATTGAAAGTACGACCTTAACTTTCTTGAGGCGCTTATCAGTGCAAGTGCCAATTTTTCTAGGAGCGGATATCTAGTTTCTTCTTCTCCTAAGGTTCGACTTGTATAATAAACGGGGAATTGAATACCTTGTTCGTCTCGAACTAGGACACCGCTTACGGCAATTTCCGATACTGCCAAGTACAAACAAAGTTTTTCATCTGTTTTTGGAGTGTGAAGTAGTGGTGGGCTTAATAGATATCGCTTTAGTTCCTCTAATGCTTGTTGGCACTCCGGGGTCCAAGCAAAATCGTTCTTCTTTTTGAGTAGAGAGAAAGATTTGTGACTTCAATCAGATGATCTTGAAATGAACCGGCCTAAGGCTGCAATCTGACCCGTTAGCCTTTGTACGGCCTTCACGCTGTCCATAATGACGATGTCTTCGATGGCCTTGATTTTATCAGGGTTAATCTCTATTCCCCGATGTGACACCATGAAGCCGAGGAATTTGCCCGAACCGACCCCAACAACACATTTTTCGGGATTGAGCTTCATGTTGTATTTCCTCAAAATTTCGAACATTTCCTGCAAATAGGTCAAATGGTCCTCTGCGTGCAGGGATTTAACTAGCATGTCATCAATATAAACTTTCATTGATTTTCCTATTTTTTCTTCGAACATTTTATTTACTAGGCATTGGTAAGTAGCCCCTGCATTTGTTAGCCCGAAGGGCATCACATTATAACAATACGTTCTATATTTGGTGACAAATGAAGTCTTTTCCTGGTCATCCGGGTTCATCTAGATTTGATTATACCCGGAATAGGCATCGAGAAAAGAGAGGATCTCGTGGCCGGCCGTGGCATCGATCATGCGATCGATGTTGGGCTGCGGAAAGGAATCTTTGGGACATGCTTTGTTCAAATCCTTATAGTCCATACACATTCTAAGTTTGTTCACTTTGTTTAGGGACTACAACTACGTTGGCTAGCCATTCGGGATATTTCACCTCCCGAATGGACCCTACTTTGAGAAGCTTGGTTACCTCGTCCTTTATGAATGCGTGCTTTCTCTCGGACTGGGGTCTTCTCTTTTGCTTCACCGGTCTGAACCTGGGGTCCAAACTTAGTCGATGCGTCTTTATGTGCGGCGGGATCCCTGTTATATCTAAATGGGACCAGGCAAAACAATCGATGTTATCGATAAGAAATTGAACGAGTTTCTTCCTGAGTTCGGGGCTCAACCCCGTTCCCAAGTATACCTTTCACTCAGGTCAGTGCTCGATTAATGTGACTTGCTCTAGCTACTCGATTGTTGATTTGGTGGCGTCGGAGTCATCGGGAATCACGAAAGATCGAGGGACCCTTTGATCATCATCCTCTTCGATTTTCTGGTTGTCTGGCTGGGTTGAAGCCGATATCTGTGATTGCTATTTGGTGTCCTGTTCTCCTGCCGGGCCCGATCCTTTTATCGGTGAAAGTGAGGACATTGGTTTAGCTTCGTCGACGGCGAACATTTCCTTTGCGGCTGGTTGTTCTCCGTACATCATTTTGACACCTCTCGATGTCGGGAATTTGAGGGCCTGGTGTAGGGTCGAAGGTACAACTCTCATGTTGTGGATCCATGGCCTTCTGAAAAGGGTGTTGTATCTCATATCGCCTTCGATCACGTGAAACTTTGTTTCCTGGATGGTTCCGGCCACGTTTATTGGTAGGATTATCTCACTTTTGGTGGTTTCACATGCCATATTGAACCCGTTTAGAACCAGAGTCGCGGGTACGATCTGATCCTGTAGGCCGAGATGCCCTACTACCTTCAATCGGATGATGTTGGCCGAGCTACCTGGATCGATTAACACGCTTAATTTTAGTTTTATTCATGAGTACAGATATTATCAGTGCGTCGTTATGAGGTTGGATGACCTCTTCTTCATCTTCATCATCAAAGGACAAAATCCCCATGGGTGCATAATCTTGAGTCCGAGATCATTTTTCCCTCACCATTGATGTTTTAGTGCGTTTAAGCACTGGTCCCTGAGGGGTATCGATGCCGCCTGTGGATGACGTGCTGCGGTTCTTCTTGCTCGTTTTGCTTGCTGAAATCCCTGTTTTTAAAATGGTTCTTCGCCCTATCACTTAGAAATTCCCGAAGGTGCCCTTTGTTAAATAAGCGAGCTATTTCCTCTCTTAGTTGCTTGCAATCTTCCGTTTGTGACCATGGGTATCATGATATTCGCATGTTTGATTGGGATTTGTTCGGGCAGAATCGGTCTGCATGGGTCAAGGCTATTTAGTGTCTTTGATGCGTCTGATGGCTAATACGATAGCGGATGCATCAACGCTGAAGTTATATTTTGATAATCGAGGTACTTCTATAGGATCGACATATTTATCGAAGCCGCTATTACTCATAAGCTCCCGAGAATTTTTCCCTCGATCAAACCTTCGATTGTTCCGAACTACATTGCGTGCTGAATCATTGTTCACCCGGTCTGCGATATACGGTCGATATCGGTCTCTGTTCGACCTTTGTTCTCTATCGATCTCCTTTTGGTTTTTAGTAATTGTCCTGTTCTGATGAACGGGTCCGTACGGAGATCCCAACTGATCATCCTCGACCCTAATTTTTGATTGGTATCGGTTGTGTACATATGCCCAAGTTATCTCTGGATACTCGATCAAATTTTGTTTCAGCGATGTGATGCTGTCGAACTTAGCTCGTTCAACACTTGGGTGAAAGCTTGTACGGCCCAATCCTCTGTGACCGGGGGTAATTCCATGCGCTCCATTTGAAATCGGGATATGAATTCCCACAGCATTTCATTCTCCCTTTGCGGTACTTTGAAGAGGTTTGATTTCCTTGTTGCAACCTTTATGGCACCAGCATGTGCCTTTACGAACGAATCTGCTAACATGGCAAAAGAATCGATGGAATTCGGCGGTAAATTGTGGTACCAGATCATCGCTCCCTTTGAGAAGGTCCCCCCGAACGTTTTCAACAACACGAATTCGATCTCGTCGTCCTCCAAATCGTTGTCTTTTATGGCACATGTGTAAGAGGTGACATGTTCGTTGGGATTGGTCGTACCGTTATATTTGGAAATTTTAGGCATAAGGAATTTTTTGGGGATTGGCTTCGGCGCCGCACTCGACGAAAAAGGCTTTTGTATGAATTTTTTTGAATCAAGCCCTTTTATCATTGGTGGAGCCCTCGGGATTTGATCGACACTGACATTGTACGTTTCCACCTTCTTGTCATTAGCTTCGACTCGTTTTGTGAGTTCTTTGAGCAATTTAATAATTCGAGGAGTCATCCCCGATTCTTGCTTGTTAGATTTCACTATGGCGGGCTCTGTTCTGGGGGTGACTTCTCGAAGTGGATTAGAATCCTGCCTGCTTTGTGCACGAGTTTGGCTCTGTAGTTGAGCTATCGCTACTTGTTGGGCCTGTAGCATCTCGAAGATCATACGTAAGCTGGCCCCGATTTCCCCCGCATTTTGGGTATGTCGGGCTACGGATCGAGTACCGCCCTGAATGCTTCTTTCCGGTTCGGAACGCTGATTTGCTTCCAAAGCTATTTGTGAGTTGACATCTAATGGTATTTCGACCTGAATTGCGGGTACTTCGATTTGAGCCTCGGTGCCATCGTTAATTGGCCTTCCGGCCCCGGGTGCCAAGTTATTGGTTTTATCTTGAAGGCCGGCTTTGTTATCGATCGGTGAAGCCATTTGATTGGTGGTTATTCATAGCTGATCCGAAATTCAAAATATTTTCGGAAATAAGCGCAAAGCACAATGGCGTATTTTTCAGATTTGTATGAAATAAGCGCAAAGCACGATGGGCACCAAACTGTTTACCCGAAAAGTGGATAGAGTTAAATTTATACGTAGTTCCGAGGATATGTGGCGTAACTTAACACAAAATGTAAGGATAAATAAAAATGTAAATATGGATTGCAGAGAATGCGAAATAGATAAGGTTGTCAGGAACAATGAATCTTAGGATTCAACAAATAGAATAAATCTGAAAGAACGATTCTTTACTGTAGAAGAATATAGTATTTTTATTATAATGTAAGCCTGAGAAAACTTGTTCTATAGAAATGGTAACCAAGCCCTTTTATAGTGGAGGGATTTGGCTCTAAGCATAATAAAATAAAGATTCAGTAAGAGACCCATGATAAGTCAGCTTTTTCACAATTTCTGCCAAGATTCTCTCTAGTGGAATTGCAACGGCTTTTGTGTGCGAGCTCGATCTTGCTTAGAACACTAGATTTTGGTTTGAGCTTGATTTCGACTCGAGCTCTTGATCTTGGTTCCAGCCCGATCCTAGCTCGAGCCCTCGAATTGATTCGAGGTTAATGTTGGTTGGTTTCTGGATTATCAGCATGATAGATCTATTCTGCCTCATGGTTCGATTTCGATTCGAGCTTGATAATGATATCGAACTCGACACGGATCGTCCTCCCCGGGTTCGAGGTTAGTTTGTTCCACCTTCGGAATCTTACTTCGATGGATCATCGTTTGAACTCGATCGAACGTGCTAAGGCTGAAATCTATTTCGACCGTATACAGTATGACAGGGCAAATCATCTGCATGATAAATGGAACTACGGAAACTTTGGTTCTCAAAGGCTTCTTGGGACATTTTCATGTGGATTACGTTCCTAAATCTCCAAAACTAGCAAAGTATTCTCCGAAGCACCACATGTAAGCAGTTAATGATTGATGAATATTTACTTCACCTTTTTCGCATATGCTGTAGAATTTGATCCTTTTTTCTCTGTGAGTATGTACTTGTGCATTGAGATTTGTAAGGACTATAAGCTTGTCATGTAAAAATGCATCCCTGCATTGTTCCTCAGGTATTAAGTTTCACTCTTTTCACTATCTCTATTTTATTTCCGATTACATCATCTTTTATTTTTGTCTATATTGCAGTTCCATTTGTCTTTTTGAATTACAGATCAAGACAGAAGTTGAAAAGCATCAACACGAGTCTATTCGTTACCAAATTTTTGCTCCTGGAAAAGCCAAAAGGTCTCTTCTCTCCCTTCCTTCACTTGTCTTATAGTAAATGTTTATCTCTTGATTCATTTGTATGAAAATATCTTATCAAGGGATTATATATTTATATTGCGGTTTATAATATGTTTACCGCATGCAACGTATTTATTGCGGAATATCGTGGGTTAACTAGTACACAATCACACACAAAGCAAATATAGAAGAAAAATTAATACAAGGATTTAACGAGGTTCGGCTAAGCCTAATCCTCGGGACAAAAGCAGAGAGAGTTTTCCACTATGAATGAGAAAAAAAGCACAGTGCAATTTCTAGTATCTCCAACTACAACCCTTATATATAGATCCCAAATAGTCTCAAGCCTATAAAAGAAAGGTTTTCCAATTTGACAAGGATTATAGGTTTTCCTTCCCAAATCTATTAGGACAATGGGTTTTCCTAAACCTATAGGGATTATGGTTTCCTAAAAATACAAGGAAATAATTCAAGCCACAAAATAGAAAATCTTCCCCTTGGCTTGAATTCTCTTCATCAACAGGAACAACGTCTCTATCCATTGTCCCACACATCAACAAAGTCTAAGCAACGCCTAAACTTGTTAAGAGACTCAATCTCTTTAGCCATAACACTAATCCGTCGATTTGGTTTAGTATTCTCAATAGCTTCTGAGTACCTATAACACTCAAATGCATCAACGATCTCTTCAACTGCCAAAGCAAATCCCACTGGATTCGTATGTCCAAGAAGATTTCCATCAACTACGTTTACAAACCTTTCCTGTCAGTTGATCACTCTCTTCTCTTTGCATGTTGCAATGCTATATGGTTGTTGTTGCGCAGGTGCATCAACATTATAATCTTGATCAATATTTTGCACCTCCTCCACTTCCTCTACTTTAGAACTACTGGGTTGAGCTAGTGGAGATTCAATTTCTAGCTCTATGCGGTCACTGACGCCATGATCTGTTTCTGCTATTGCCTTCTCCCTATGACTGTCCAGTGAGGCAGATTCATTGAATTTTACATCCCTATTGATAATTAGCCCTGGAGTCTTTTGATCTGTGCACCACAACCTATAACCTTTCACTCCAGTTGCATACCCTAGAAATATGCACTTCTTTGCCCTCGGCTCAAGTTTTCCATCCCTCACATGAGCATAAGTACGACAACCAAATATCGTTAAATTTGAATAATCAACAGGCGAATCGGACCACACCTCAAAAAGAGTTTTGAACTCAATAGCCGTGGATGGAGATCTGTTGACCAAATAACAAGTTATATTGATTGCTTCCGCCCAAAATCATTGCTAACACATGAGTGTGAAAGCATGCTTCGTGCCCTATCACAAAGTATTTTGTTCATACATTCTGTAACACCATTTTGTTGTTGTGTTCCGACACAAGTGTGGTGTCTCACTATGCCTTCTATGCTGCAGAAATTATCGAACTCAAAATTGCAAAATTCCAATCCATTGTCAGTTCAAAGACGCTTAACTTTTTTTTCCGTCTGCCTCTCAACCATCGTCTTCCATTTAACAAATGTCGAAAATGCCTCATCTTTTGTTTTCAGAAAATACACCCACACAATCCTTGAGTAATGATCAATAAAAGTCATAAAATACCTGGCACCACTCTTGGAGGGAACTCTGTTTGGACCCCACAAGTCAGAGTGTATATAATCTAACTTGTCTCTGGTCTTGTGCTCGACCTTCTTGTTGAACTTTACCCTTGTCTATTTACCAAACACACAATGCTTACAAAAATTCAAAACTTAATTTTTGTACCCATTCAGCAAATTCTGCTTACTCAACAAAGACAATCCATTATCACTCATATGGCCAAGTCATAAGTGCCACAATTGAGACTGATTCAGATCATATTTTCCAGAAGCTACAACAGCTTCCCCTTCAACTACACTGGCCTGAAGATGATACAATTTAGAATGTAGTTTACCCTTCATGAGTACCATGGAGCCTTTACACACCTTAAGTATTCCATTCTCGGAGTGAAATTTATACCCTTGATCATCCAAAGTCTAAATCAATTCTCTTTATCCGAGGAATATGCCAACACTCAATGTTTCTGATAATTCCGTCAAACATTCTCACTTTGATGTTACCAACCCCCTCTACTGGTAATGGATTATCATCTCCCATGTAGACAGTCCCACTCATATACTTGTAAGTTGCAAATCAATTCTTGTGTGGACACCTGTGGAAAGTAGCACCAGAATCAAGAACCCAAGAATTCTGCCAAAGACTAGAACTCACAGCACAGACTTCCCCTACATAGTCACTATCATCAGAATTATTGCCAGTGTCAACAATATTTACCGAATTATCTATTTTCTGCTTTCCTCTTTTCCCCTTCAGCTTAGGACAATCTCTCTTATAGTGACCTTGCTTCCAGCACTCATAACAATGTTGCTTACTTGCTCTAGACTTTGATCTTGCGATTGACTTTTTTCTATTAAAATCCTTTTGTTGTGTTCTTCCTCTAATCACAAGACTCTCGCCCTCAATTCTGCTGGCTGGAAAGCTCTTTCTCGACTCTTTAGATTTTAATGCATTACTAACATCTTTCAGTGAAATATTGTCTTTTCCATATAGCAGTGTATCGACAAAGTATCATAAGATAGTGGTAAAGAACATAACACAATCAAGGCCTGATCCCCACTCTCAATTATGATATCCATATTCTTCAGGGCCATTATAATTGAATTAAACTCATCAAGGTGAGTTTTAACAGGGGTACCTTCGTTCATACGGAGATTGTATAACCTCTTTTTCAGGTAGAGGCGGTCTGTCAGCGATTTCTTAGAATACAGATCTTCTAGCTTCTTAGAATACAGTACAATCTCTAGGATTGCCAACTACAACCCCTATATATAGATCCTAAATAGTCCCAAGCCTATAAGAGAAAGGTTTCCCAATTTGACAAGGACTGTAGATTTTTCTTTCCCAAATCTATTAGGACAATGAGTTTTCCTAAACCTATAGGGATTATGGTTTTCCTAAAAGTACAAGGAAATAATTCAAGTCACAAAATAACAGTATTCTTATAGAATTTAGGCGGCATGAGTAAATCATATTATTGTTTATTTGAACCTTTTGATTTTTTTTTTTTTTTTGTTATTTTGGCTTGGATTTCTTCTCTATTTTTTTCTTTTATGGTAGGATTTTCTCTTTTTTCTTTCTCTTCGTTTTTGGGCGTTTGGAGTGATAAATTTTCAAAGCATAGAAATGCCGAAAAACGAAATTGTCTTATAGCCTAGAAATAGTTGATATACTGCTTTCATTGCTATTATTTCTCGAACATTTGCATACGAGAAGGTTTGGCTTTAATTTTTCAACAGTAAAATTTTTAATAATTGTTTCGTCTAGACAGAATTAATTGGTTGAGAGTTACTTTAGTCTGACTAGGGGTCTGAGATTTAATGGCAATGTCAAAACGGTAGATTGTGTTCTGATACCCTTTATCCCGGATAAATTTATTTCATTACGAGTGAACTCATATGTTAAATGAGAAGTTCGCATACTGGTTCATTATAAATACTTGGCACAAATAACTCTGAGTTGAATAGACACCATTAATTTTGAATTTACCCAGATATACATAATGTGAGATCCGTTCATCTATACTTTCAAATTGGCTTTTTCAATAGTTCCGAAACTTTCTCTTTGATAAGTAAAGAGTTTACTCGATCTTGTGTCAATTCCTATTATTACTCCATGTGATAGCGTCCTTTGTGTCTTTCATCCAACGTTTGCGCATTTGATGAGTTGAATAATTGTGACACAACCTGATCATGAATAACTAAGGTTTGTCCATTAGTTGGTAAATTGAATCTATGACCACTTTTCACTTGAGGTATATAGATTTCCTTATAAATCTTTATGTAAGTTTGAAGTACTCTTGAAAGTACAAGAAGAGAGAATATTCATCACTCTTTTTTCCTCTTCTTCATCTTTTGTTTCGAAGTACTGTTCTTTTTTTCCACTCGCCAAAGAGGATTTTTCTCTGTTCCTGTTGTTACTCTCAATTTTCCATGTGAATCTATTCTTTATAATTTTGAAATATAGTTGTTCACTGTCATGTTTAGAAACCATATGAAGTTTAATTTTGGAACTACAACTTAGATTAGGCACGAGATCATTCACTATCAATTGAGCTAATTTGCTGAGATATATAAAAACTGCAAAGAAGAGACTAACTACTTGATGGTATGGCATGATTTTGCAGGAATTGATGAGATCTCAATCCGTATGATCCAGTGACTGTAGTGAGCAAACTAATGGAGTTTTGGCCAGCACAAACAATCTTATAAGTAGGACAACCCAAATTAGAGCCGGACAAGAAAGAGGAACCAAAGAATGAAGAGGGCCAGAAAGAACAGGATAAGGACAGGGCAAGAAAGAAGAAGCAGCAAAGGAGGAAGGAATTAAAGGGAAGAAGAAGCTAAGAAAGAGAAATCTAAGAAAGAAAACCTGAAAAGAAAGACGTGAAAAAGGCAGAATCACAGCCAATGCCAATGTCAGTTTCATTCTCACAAATCAGTCTTATCCATATCATCTCAAGCAGCTTTTGCTCATGCTAAAGCAGAGGTATAGAATAGTGAAGCTATATCAGCCAAGGTGAATAAGCACCAGCTACAACAACATAATGCACCAATGGCTTTATATGACAGTAAATTATGAACAAATTAGTTTGGCTAGAGTACTTTCTACTCTCCATATGTAAAAGAATTTCTTACAATCTCCCCTTTCCCTCCTTTTCTATTTTATTTTATTGCAAGAAGACAATAACTAGATTTATTATTCTCTCTTTGTTCCTTCTCTACCTTTTGTAAGTTTGTGCGCAATTTCTCAAACCAATGTTTGCTTATAAAGTCTCAAAGATATTTTTTTGCTACAATTGAACAATATATATGTTTTATAAATTTTATTTTTTAAATTGATTTTTACAGTATTTATGTTTCTTAAATATACTGGTATAATTCAGGGTATTTGGTTTTGTTTACAATCTCGCGCACAAATTTACTAGAATGTATAATATTGTGTTGTATGCTAGTGTCTTAAGAAGAGTTAATATTGGAGAAATCTAGCAAAGTATATGAAACATTTGGTTAGACTTTTTCTTTTCTTCATACATATAAAATCAGTACCCCGTGCCTTACTCAATCGATTACCAACATAACGTATCTTTTCATATCATGCTATCATAGGTAAATGAGATGGAAAGGCTGCCGTGGGAGAACTAGAATAAAAAATAAAATACCAACTTACACATAAGACATACAGGCCTATAAGACCAAAATGATCACTCGTACACTAAATATAGGTCGACAAGGCCATACAATCTTTTACGTACATGACATATGTCTACAAGCCTCTAAGAGTAGATAAATACCATAAAGGTTGGGACAGGGGCCCGCCATAACAATCAATACATGTACTAATCATACTGACCAAATAAGCAACTCCTGAGCAAATGGAGCGCACCAACACCTTATGCTGAGCTGATAGCCTACTTGGAGGACACTCAACCTATCTATCGGGACCTGCGAACGCAGTGTTCCCAGGCAAAAGAGAATTCAGTACAAATAATATACCGAGTATGTAAGGGATGAAAATCAGTAAATAATAGACATGAGAGGAACATGGAGTAAAAGACTCGACATGTATGTCTGAATAGCTCTGTGAATCATTTAATATTTATAATGGCATTCATATGCGTATAAATGTCATATTATGTATAGGTATATGCGTTCATAACATCATCAAACCTCTAAGAGCACCCGATCATATCATCTCGGCCACTGTGGGCAATTCATTAACGTATACCAGCTGATTAGGTAGTGGTGCGTATATAACGCTGTAACCTTTTACCATATCTCATATACATACATATATATATATATATATANAGATATATATATATATATATATATATATATATATATATATACGCATATATAACGCCATCTGGTCATAGGTCAATGTACATGTATAAATGAATGCAATGCATGAGAAATATGTCAATAAAATCTCTCGGAACGTCATAAGACCATTATGTCTTTGATTAATGTCATGAAGTAAACTTTATCAACTTACGTATTTTCTGATACCCATGAACATGCGATAGAATAATAAGACATATGGGAAATCAATAACATAGGAACCTCTAGTATTTCTATGAATAGAGTCATTTATGGAAGTTGTGCATTAGCCCGTTTTGTTTGTATCGTATGGATAATGTCAAAAACAAAGAAGGGATAGCCTAAACATATCTGAATCGATTCTCTTGACAATCCCTTTAACACACGTTAATTGCAACAAAATACGTAACGACGAATCGAAATAGGGAAAAATCCGTATGATATTCTTAAGAAAGATTGCACCATACTCATTTAGAATCGCAAAATCCTATTGCTATTTTCTAAGAAGCCTCGTAGATAAACATTCAAACTTGGATCACATTCAAAAGAATTATCCTCAAGGTGTTGGCATGAATTCCCAAAATGAATCCTTAACTAAGAGATGCTGAACATTGATAATTCATTCTTCACACAAAATGAAGTGTGAATGTTATAAGTAGCCTTTCCAAAATGAAAGCAAAAGGGCCATTAAATGTTTCGCTTCCACCTGGCCATGAATTGGTGGTGGGAGTCCTACATTTATGACAAATAGTGCTTACTAATACAAAGACATCTAATACATACTTATCCCCATATATATGTACTTAATGTATATATAAAAAAACTATTTACTTCATTATCCAATATTTAATCAATTAGCCATATAATAAATTCTAAGTCTCATTTCACTTAAATACTAGTATACTTTATATACCTTACTATCATGGTCATGTGGTATAATACTAATCCATAAATATAGGGTATTATAGCTTGGACCGTATTTTATCCCAAATTGACAACCTTCAACGGAACTCATTTTTTTTATATGTTTACCCTTTCACCTTCACGAATTTACTTATCACTTGTTATAAATAGCATAATACTTATAACATCAAAATAATCTCATTCCCAAACTTATGTCGATTAACTTACGACGAAACTTTAACATACGGAAATGTGAGATATAACATCTCATTTCCGAGCTTCCATCAATTTACTTATGGTGTACTTTCACATACGAAAATATGGGGTGTAACAGAGTTGTAGTCTCATTCCCCAATTTACTACTTATTTTATACTTTATAGCTGCTATGTGACTTGCCGGGGTAGTTGCTTCAGGTCCGGAGAGATTTCAGAATTAGTTGAGGCACTAGTCTCAAGGTTGAAAGCTTAAGTTGATATGGTTGACCAGATGTTGACTTATGAGTAAACGACTCCAGAATGGAGTTTTGATAGTTCTGTTTGCTCCGTTGGATGATTTTGGACTTAGGAGTGTGTTCGGATTGTGATTTGGAGGTCCGTAGTTGAATTAGGCTTGAAATGGAAAAAGTTAAAAATTCAGAAATTTGACCGAGGGTTGACTTTGTGATCACCGAGCTCGGATTGGGGATATTCGAGAGTTTTACTAGGTCCGTTGTGTCATTTGTGACTTGTGTATAAAATTTGAGATCAATCAGACGTGATTTGACAGGTTTCAGCATCGAATGTAGAAGTTAGAAGTTCAAAAGTTCATTAGGCTTGAATCAATGCGATATTCGTGGTTTTAGCGTCGTTGGATGTGATTTGAATTCTCGACTAAGTTTGTGTGATATTTTGGGACTTGTTGGTACATTTGGTTGAGGTCCAAGGGGCCTCGAGTGAGTTTCGGATGGGTAACAGATCAATTTTGGACTAGGTGTTATGGCTGAAGATTTTCTAGTATCTGTATCTGGTTTCCTTATAGGCGATCGCGTGGACAGGTCCGCGATCGCGTATTCTTGTTTTGGGAAAAGGTGACTTTTACTCTATGTGTTCGTGAAATGGGGTACGCGATCGCGTACGTTGGCCAGACAGTGCATCGCGAACGCATGGGCGTAGCCATGTTCACGAAGAGGAGAGCAGGCAGCTGGTTCACATGCGCTTGTGCTTCGCGATCGCGTGAGGATGGACGTGATCGCGTAGGTCTGAGGAAGCAGGGTTTGCGTTCATGTGGAGGACTCCGCGTTCGCACACGGTTATTTAGTGAGGCAACATTTGTTGTGCTTCGCGATCACGAGGGTTTTCCGCGATCGTGCTGAAGGATATCTGGGCAAAAACTTTAATATTTTAAAACGATGGTTTGGGTTCATTTTCACAATTTGATTTTAGGAGCTCGGTGGAAGGTGATTCTTGGAGAGATTTTCAAGTGGGTGATTAGGGTAAATGATTTTTACTTAGTTTTGGTTAAGTTCCATGTTTATGTCTTTGATTTCATCATTAAATTAGTGATTTGGGGTGAAAAATTGGGGGAAAATGGAGGAAAGTTCTTAGGCCAAATTTTGAGGATTTGATCAAAATTTTGGTATCGGTTTTGAGAAATTTTGGTATGGGTAGACTCGTGGTTGAATGGGTGTTTGGATTTTATGACTTTTACCTGATTCCGAGACGTGGGCCCTGGGGCTGGCGTTTGAGTCAATTTTTTGACTTTTGATTAATAACTTTGTATTTATTTTATGGAATTTATTCCTTTAGCTCGTATTGATTGTATCGAACTGTTTGTGGCTAGATTCGAGGCATTTGGAGGCCGATTCGCAAGGCAAAGGCGTGTTGGAGTAGGGATTTGCATGGTTTGAGATAAGTAACAGTTCTAAACTTTGAGGGTGTGAAACCTCGAATTACGTGTCATGTGATTGGTGTTAAAGTAACGCACATGCTGCGTGTGGGCGTGCATTATAGTAATTGTAACTTGGTCAATTCCATGGAACTGAATAGTTGATAATCTGTTATTATCCATATATTCTCCATGTGTTAAAGAAATTGAACTGCAAATCATATTAGAAATCATGCTTAGGCTATGTGTTGATACTGTAGGGACCCACAGAGGTCATATTACATGTTGAATTATCTGGTAAATTGCCACTTTGTACTCAGTCATAGTTTTTACTTGCATATAATATTTCAGTCTCTGTTGTGTTTATTGATACATTATATTATCGTTATTTGGGCTGATTATAATGATTATTGAGAGCTCGAGAGACTGGTGAGATTGATGACTGAGTGAGGACGAGGGCCTGCTTGTGTAGACATTTATTGGGATCGGGTTGCATGTCGCGGCATGTTTTATTGATTAATGCCACGATTGGCTTATTATAGTGCTTAGGCTGAAAAAGCCCCTCCGGAATCTGCACACCCACAGTGAGCGCAGGCACTTACTGAGCGCGAGTGCGAGTGCCGAGCGACTAGGAGAATTGAGAGACTGTGAGGAATTAGTGACTGTGAGGTTCGAGTAAATGAGAGGACTGAGTGACTGTTACTTTGAGATTATGCACTTGATTTCATTAATGTTGTACTTTGGCTGGCATATATCACTATCATTTAGTCTTTGAGAGACACTGTATCCTGTTTCAATTGAACTTGACATGAATTAACTATTTTGGCTTTATATGTCGAACTTGAAAGCATGCCTATTTTCCTGTATTATATTTTCTGTAATTGAACTGTATCCATAAAGCTCGTCATTACTTTCAGTCCAATAGTTAGTTTTGTTACTTGCTGAGTTGGTTGTACTCACGCTACACCCTTCACTTCGTGTGCAGATCCAGGCATTTTCGGACACGGTGGTTGTTGATTATGTGAGCAGCTTGATCATTCGGAGATTGCAAGGTAGTAGCCCGGCGTTCGTAGACCTTGACTTTCCTTCCCTATTTTTCAGCTTTATGTACTTAGTTTCAGTTTCTCATAGACAGTATATTCAGACTTCTGTTGTATAGATGCTCATGTACTTAGTGACACCCTGGTTTTGGGAACTTCCGTGTTGAGTTTTGACTTCTATCCCGTTTATGAGAGCTTTAATGATTTAAACCTGTGTTATTTCACTTTTGTTTTTAAAAGTGTTGGAAATGTTTGAGGTGTCGGCTTGCCTAGTACCACGTTAGGTGCCATCACGACAAGCTAAGTTTTGGGTCATGACAAGTTGGTATTAGAGCCTAGGTTACATAAGTCTCACGAGTCATGAGCAAATTTAGTAGAGTCTTGTGGATCGGTACGGAGACGTCTGTACTTATCTTCGAGAGGCTATCTAACCCTTAGGAAATTCCATATTCTTGTATTCTTGTCGTGTAAATTTGTTGATTCCGGAAACTAAATTATGTAGTTATATTCTTTCACAGATGGTGTGGACATGTGCTACCGGACAGGATGGACAACCACCAGCACCACCAGCTAGGGCCACGAAAGGCCGAGGTCGCGGTAGGGGTAGGGGTGCTTCTTGTACAATAGCTAGAGCAGCACCTGCAGATCCACCAGTTGTCCCAGCTCAGGAGAATGTTCTAGATGAGGTTGAGTCAGTGGGGCCAGCTCAGGTACCAGTTGTGCCCATTTTGATTCCAGTCCTTCAGGAGTCTTTGGCTTAGATTTTGACTGTGTGCACTAGCCTCACTCAGGCGGTTTCTAATCAGACCGTGCCAGCCACTTCTCAGGCCGGGGAAGGTAATAAGACTCCGCCCGTGCTTCAGAGCAGGTGATGCAGGGACTTCAGACACCGGGGGTGCTACCAACCCAGCCGGTCGCAGCTGCTCAGACCCAGGTAGGTCCCGTTTTGAGGGACGATGAGCACAAGAGACTTGAGAGGTTTGGGAGACTCCAGCCTCCATTATTCAGTGGGGCTGAGTTGGAGGATGCTTAGGACTTCTTAGAGAGGTTTCAGCTGATACTTCGTACCACGAGTATTCTGTAGACCAGTGGGGTCTCATTTACTACTTTTAGTTCACTGGGGCTGCCTTCAGATAGTGGGAGACCTATGAGAAGAGTAGGCCAGTCGGTGCGACGCCACTTGCATGGCATGCGTTCTCCGTTCTCTTCTTGGAGAAGTTTATGTCACCGACTTGTAGGGAGGAGTTGCGCAGGCAGTTCGAGCAGCTACGTCAGGATAGCATGTCTATGACCTAGTATGAGAAGAGATTTTCAGAGTTGGTTCGTCACGCGGTTTGGTTGGTTCCCACCGAGAGGGAGAGGATTAGGAGGTTCATTGATGCCCTCACCTATCAGTTGCATTTTGTTATGATTCGGGAGAGTGTATCTGGTGCTCGGTTCGACGAGGTGGTTGATATTACTCGGCGGCTAGAGATGGTCCGTAGTCAGGAGCGTAAGGAGAGGGAGGACAAAAGGCCCCGTGGATCGGGTGGTTTCAGCGGCGTTCCTTCTGGGGGTTAGTTCTACCACAACAGGGGTCGTCCTTATATGCACGCTTAGATGGCTTGTCCAGTTCATTGTGGTGCGTCATCTAGCCATGGTTTATATAGTGCTCGTCAGGGTCAGTCATCTCTCAGTGCTTTCCCAACCCAGAGTTCATCCCGTGCTCCATCAGTTCAGGGTACATCTATGTTAGGTCCTTCTAGCAGTTACTCTAGTACTCGGGGCCCGGGGCCCGATTTAGTGCCGTTCACCACTTTTGGGGAGTTGCTTCGAGTGCGGGGAGTTTGGGCATATGTGGAGACAGTGTCCTCGTCACCTGGGAGGTCCAGTGCAACAGAGGAGTGAGGCTATGACTTTAACACCAATTACTTCACCATCCGGCCAGCCAGCTCGGGGTGGGGGCCAGGTAGCTAGAGGTCTCCCTAGAGGGGGAGGTCGATCAGGTGGCGGTCAGGCCCGATTCTTTGCTGTTCCTGCCAGGCCAGATACTGTTGCTTCAGATGCAATGATCACATGTATTGTTTCAGTGTGCCACAGAGATGCTTCCACATTAATTGACCCTGGTTCTACTTATTCCTATGTGTCCTCCTATTTTACTCGTTATTTGGATATGCCCCTGAGTCATTAGTTTCATCTATTCATGTATCTACGCCGGTGGGCGATACTATTGTCATGGACAGTGCATATCGGTCGTGTGTAGTGACTATTGGGCGATTGGAGACTAGAGTTGAGCTCTTATTGCTTAGTATGGTTGATTTCTACATGATCTTGGATATGGACTGGTTGTCTCCATGTCATGCTATTCTGCATTGTCACGCTAAGAATGTGAAGTTTGCGATGCCGAGTTTGACAATGATGGAGTGGAGAGGTTCTCTAGATTATGTTCCCATCAGGGCGATTTCTTATTTGAAGGCCCAACAAATGGTTGGGAAGGGTTGTTTATCTTATTTGACCTTTGTGAGGGATGTTGTTGCTTATACCCCTACTATTGATTCGGTTCCGGTGGTGCGAGACTTACCGGATGTGTATCCTGCAGACCTGCCGGGCATGCCATCCGATAGGGATATTGACTTTGGTATTGACTTGGTGTCGGGCACTCAGCCCATTTGTATTCCTCCATATCGTACGACACCGACCGAGTTGAAGGAATTTAAAGAGCAGCTTCAGGAATGTCACAACCTAATTCTCTTATAGGTAGTGATGGTGCCCAGCACCGCTGCTAGGAAAGCCAACAATGAACTAACCACGTGATTTCTCCTTTTAATAAGTTTCCAAGTAATTAAATTTCCTTAATTAGAAGATCAAAAAACGACAGATTTAAATAAATAGAACGAAAGCGGTTGAGTGCAATCGTAACCATTGTAATAATTCCAAAACCATAAAATATGCTAGTATGTGTGCCAAGACCTGGTGTCACAAGTGTATGAGCACTAATAGATTATACGAAACTTTAACTATTGTATGAAATAAAAATCGACAGAAAACAAGTGCAAAAGAGAGGCTCTAGGTGCTGCAGAACAGCTCGAAAACAGCTCACCACTAGGCCTCAGGGTAACGGGATTGTGCGCCAGTATGTCCGCCAGATGCACCTGTATCAGATCCGGTACTATTAGTGCAAAAGTGTAGCGTAAGTACATAAACAACATGTACCCAGTAAGTATCAAGTATAACCCTGAAAAAATAGTGAATAGGGGTCTACATCGACACTTACTATGGGCTAACAATAAAAGTACAGAAGTTCTAAATAAGCATGGGTTATATCAATAATAATAATAACTCAATAACAAGCAGGAAATAAATAATTCTTTCACACATGGCGATTCCCAAATTAATTCGGTCATATATGATTTCAACCTCTCAAGCCAAGAAATGATACCAAATATATAATTAAACTCCGAGTATTATCACACACGATTATGCCGAAGTCGTACGGTCCAATCCAGAATAATGTGTACACTGTCGAGGGTCGAGGGGCACAAACCATAGATGCATTTATCTACTGCCCAGGCGTTTGGCCCGCTCCACAAGAAGAGAGGATACTTTATAAACACTTGGCTTAAAAGTTATTACAAGGCTAATACACAATGAAATACAATTCCCATTAACGGTCAAGTAATCCGCTCGAAATTCAATTAAGTGAAATTTGGTCTTTTACAATTTCTCTATCAATTTCTGATATGATTTAGGCACTTTAATTAACAAGTAGGGTGTAAACATTATAAGTAATTCATGATTTGGGTCCTAAACTACCCGGACATAAGCATAATTAGAATCTACGCAGGGACTCTCGTCACCTCGTGCATACGTAGCCCCCACAATTAGAAGCAAATATTAATTTAAATTACCTATGGGGTAAATTCCATCTTACAAGGTTATACAAGAGACTTACTTTGACTCAAAGCTCGCTTTCCGGCCTCAAATTCACTCTACAGCCTCAACTCGGTGCCGAAAAATCCGAAACTAGTTAAATGTTGTATAATTTAATCAATACTGTTCAAAATTTCATAATTTAACTAATTGAGTAATTACCCAACCCAAATTGGAAGATTTCTAAAATTTACCCCGGGCCCACGTGCCCGGATTTCAGAAATTTTCGAAGAAAATTGTTACCCATAGCATTACGAACTCAAATATATAATTTTAATCCCATTCCATAATCATTTTCGTGGCAAAATTCCATTTTTATCAAAGCCTAGGTTTTTTCATCTAAACCCATAATTTTCACAAATTTAAATGTTAAAATCTACCCATAATCTATGTATTTAACTTACATTGGGTAGAAATTACCTCCAATTGCTAGGTGAAAACCCCTCTCGAAGAAGCTCCAAAATCGCCCGAGAAGTAAGAGAAATGGGTTAAAATGGCCTAAGTCCCGTAATAAATGAAGGTTCTACCCAGCAGTTTTTCCGCTTATGCGGTTCCCTGGCCGCATCTGTGGAAGGTTCATTGCAGATGCTGTCCTCCCTTGGCTGGCCTAAATCCACATCTACGGAAGAATGGCTCGCTTCTGCGAGCCCGCTCATGCGGCGTACGAGTCTCACCTGCGCCCTTCCTCGCTTCTGGGGTCCATTGACTGTTTCTGCGATCGCGCATCTATGCCCACCTCGTCCGCAACTGCGATTCCTGGGCAGCCTATGCTGGCCGGCTTTAGCGGTTACTGGCTCGCACCTGCAGCTGGCCCTCCGCAGATGCGATTGCACCAGAAGTTGGGTGCTTCAGCTATTCAACCAAGGCCAAATGAATTCTGCGCATCGTCTGAATGGCATTCGGGGGCCCCGAGCCCCGCCCAAACATACCAACAAGTTTGAAATCAAGAGACGGACCTGCTCGAATCCTTGGAACGTGGAAAACATCATCAAAACTAAGAGTCTCACCCTAAACCAAACCGAATCAACTTATGAACTTCAAGTTCTTCCAACTTACTCCGAACGTGCCGAATCATACATAAACTACTCGAAACGACACCAAATTTTGCGTGCAAGTCTTAAAATTACCATACGGAACTATTCCCATGCTTGGGATCCCAAAAGGACCTCGATAGCACCAAAACCTACTCCAAACCAAATTTAAAGTACTTTTAAACCTTCAATAAGCCATCTTTCAACATTAAGTGCCGAAACGCTCTCGGCTCATCCAAAACCCAATCTGAATATATGCCCAAGTCAAAAATCATCATACGAACCTATTGGAACCGCCAAATCCCGGTTCTGCGGTTGTTTACTCGAAATGTTGACCAACGTCAAACTTAGCCTTTTAAAGCCAAACAAATGAACCAAGTGTGCCGATTTCAACCCGCACCCTTCCAAATCCCGAACTAACCATCCCCGAAAGTCATGAAACAATTAAAGCACATACAACAACAACAACAACAACAACCCAGTATAATCCCACTAGTGGGGTATGGGGAGGGTAGTGTGTACGCAGACCTTACCCCTACCCTGGGGTAGAGAGGCTGTTTCCAAATGACCCTCGGCATCCTTCCCTCCAAGAACTCCCCACCTTGCTCTTGGGGTGACTCGAACTCACAACCTCTTGGTTGGAAGTGGAGGGTGCTTACCATCAGAGCAACCCACCTTGTCAAATTAAAGCACATACATGGAGTCTTATTTAGGGGAACGTGGATCTAGTAAGCAAAACGACTTATCGGGTCGCTATATTCTCCGCCTCTTAAACAAACGTACGTCCTCGAACGAGTCTAGAATCATACATGGAGTGCTGAATAAGTATTGATATCTGCTCCGTATGTCCTCCTCAACCTCTCAAGTCGCCTCCCCGACTGGTTGGCCTTTCCACTGAAATTTTCCGCCGAAATATTCTTGGACCTCAGCTGACGAACCTATTTGTCAACATTGGCAACTGGCTCCTCCTCATATCCCAGGCTCTCATCTAACTGAACCGTGATGAAGTCTAACACATGCGACCTGTCGGCATGATACTTCCGGAGCATGGACACATGGAAAATCGGATGAACTCCTGATAGACTGGGAGGCAAATCAAGCTCATAAGCAACCTCTCTAACTCTTCTAAACACCTCAAATGGACCTATAAACCTTGGGCTCAACTTGCCCTTCTTCCCGAACATCATGCTTCCCTTCATCGGCCAGACCTTCAAGAGAACCTTCTAGCCCACCGTAAATGATAAATCGCACGCCTTCTGCTCTGCGTAACTCTTTAGTCTCGGCTGTGCTGTGCGACGTCACTCCTGAATCAACTTTAACTTTTCCAAGGAATCCTTTACCAAATCAGTACCATATAATTGGGCCTCACCGGGCTCAAACCAACCGATAGGCGAATGACATCGCCGACCATATAAAGCCTCAAACGGATCTATCTCGATGCTGGAGTAATAGCTGTTGTTGTAAGAAAACTCGGCCAAAGGCAAGAATCGATCCTGCTACCCTTCAAAGTCAATCACACATGCTCTGAGCATATCCTCTAAGATCTGAATTGTCCGCTCTGACTGCCCGTCAGTCTATGGATGAAAGGCTGTGCTGAGCTCTATCCGGGTCCCCAACTCACTCTGTATTGCCCTCCAGCAATGCAAAGTAAACTAAGGGCTTCTATCTTATATAATGGAGATAGGAACACCATGAAACCGAACAACATCCTGATGTAAATATGGGCCAATCTCCCTGAAGAATACGTGGTCACAACCGAAATGAAGTGTGCCGACTTGGTCAACCTGTCGATAATGACCTAAACTGCATCAAACTTCTGCAAGGTCCACCGCAACCCAACTACGAAGTCCATAGTAATGCGCTCCCATTTCCACTCAAGTATAGTCATCTGCTGGAGTAGGCCACCTGGCCTCTAATGCTCATACTTAACCTGTTGGCAGTTCAGGCACCTCGCTACATACTCAACTATGTCGTACTTCAACCGCCGCCACCAATAATGCTGCCTCATATCGCTATACATCTTCGTAGTACCTGGATGAATAGAATACCGAGAACTGTATGCCTCTTCTAAGATCATCTCCCTCAAGCCATCAATATTAGGAACACACAGGCGACCCTAGAGTTGCAGAACACCATCCTCACCGATAGTAACCTCCTTGGCACCACCTTGTAGTACCATGTCTCTAAGAACCAACAAGTGCAAATCATCAAACTGGCGAGCCTTGATCTGCTCGAATAGTCAAGACTGGGCGACAATACATGCAGGAACTCTGCTGGGCTCTGAAATATCCAACCTCATAAGTGTTTTAGCTAAGGACTGAATATCCAAATCTAGTGGCCTCTCCTATGCTAAAATGAATGCCAACTACCCATACTCTCCGCCTTCCTACTCAAGGCCTCCAGAACTACATCAGCCTTACTCGGATGATAAAGGATGGTAATATCATAATCTTTTAGTAACTCAAGCCACCTGCGCTGCCTCAAATTAAGATCCCTCCGCTTGAACAAATACTGCAAGCTACGATGATCGGTGTAAACCTCACAGGACACCCCATAAAGATAATGCCTCCAGATCTTAAGAGCATGAACAACCGCGACCAACTCTAAATCGTGAACAGAGTAATTCTTCTCGTGGGGCTTCAACTGACGTGAAACATATGCAATAACTCACCCATACTACATCAATACATACCCCAAACCAACACGTGAAGCATCGTAATACACAATATACATCCCTGAACCGGAAGGCAACACTAACACTGGTGTTGAAGTCAATGCGGTCTTGAGCTTCTGAAAGCTCGCTTCGTAATCATCGGACCATCAGAACGGAGCACCCTTCTGGGTCAATCTAGTCAAAGATGCCGAAATAGATGAGAAGACCTCCATAAACTGACAATAATAACCTGCTAACCCCAAGAAGCTCCTAATCTCAGTCATTGTGGTAGGACGATGCAAACTCTGAACTGCCTTGATCTTTTTGGGATCTACCTTAATACTCTCGCCTGATACAACATGCCCCAAGAATGCCACAGAATCCAACCAGAACTCACACTTGGAGAACTTAGCATATAGCTTCTGTTCCCGCAAGGTCTGAAGCACCACTTTCAAATGCTGCTCGTGCTCCTCCATGCTATTCGAGTAGATAAAAATGTCATCAATGAAGACAATGACAAATAAATCAATATATGGCATGAACACCCGGTTCATCAAATCCATAAATGCAGCCAGGGCGTTAGTCAAGCTAAAGGAATCACTAGAAACTCATAATGGCCATATCTAGTCTGGAAAACCATCTTTGGAACATCCGAATCTTGAATCTTCAACTGATGGTTCCCCGATCTCAAGTCGATCTTAGAGAACACTTTAGCACCCTGCAACTGGTCAAATAAATCATTAATACGCGGCAACGTGTACTTGTTCTTAATGGTAACTTTGTTCAACAGGCAGTAATCAATATACATCTGCATAGTCCCATCTTTATTCTTCACAAATAACACTGGTGTACCCCAAGGTGATATACTGGGTCTGACGAACCCCTTTGCTAGCAACTCCTCAAGTTGTTCCTTCAATTCCTTTAACTCTCTCGGATCCATGCAGTATGATGGAATAGAGATAGGCTGGGTACCTGGAGCCCAATCAATACAGAAATCAATATCACGATCTGGTGGCATGCCGATAAGATCCGAAGGAAACACATCGGAGAACCTCGGGACCATGGGCATTGAATCAATCACCGGAGTCTCTGTGGTAGTATCCCGAACATAAGATAGATAAGCCAAACAACCCTTCTCGACCAAGTGTCGAGCCTTCAAAAAAGAAATAACTCGATTAGATACACAGGCAGACGAACCCCTCCACTCTAGTCTAGGCGACTCTAGCATCACCAAGGTAACAGTCTTGGCATGGAAATCAAGAATGGCATGATATGGAGATAACCAGTCCATGCCCAGGATGATATCAAAGTCGGTCATATCGAGCAACAGAACATCCGCTCTGGTCTCATAACCATAAAATGTAATAATGCAGGACTAATAGATCCGATCCACAACAACAAAATCACTCATCGGTGTGGACACATTAACTGGAATACCCAAGGACTCACGAGGGACACCCAAGAAATGATCAAACAGAGATGAAACATATGAATATGTAGACCCTGGATCAAATAGTACCAAAGCATCCCTACCGTAGATAGAAATAATACATGTGATCATGACATCTGAGGCCATTACATCTGGTCTGCCGAAAAAACATAGAACCTAGTTGTAGCACCACCTGACTGGCCTCCACCTCTAGGATGGACCCTACCCACCTGTCCTCTGCCTCTGGAGAGTCGGACGGCTAGTGGGGCAGTTGGCGCAGTAATCATAGGTTGCTGACCCTGCTGCACTGCCTTGCCTCAAAGTCTGGGGAAGAACCTCTACGCATGGGTGAGATCCCTGCACTCGAAATAACCTCTCGATACGGTGGAATGCTAACCTGAAGTGTGACCCTGATGACCTGAATACCTACTGGAGGAACCCTGAATAGCTAGTGGATGGTACAAACTCTCTGGTGTGGTGCTGAAGAAAGGTCGCACTGGAGCACCCCGAGGAGAGGGAAGTGATGGATATGTGGGCTTGCTAGACTGGCCCCTCACGCACTGACCCCTGCGCCCAGTCAGGGCACCACTGAACTCTCCAGAATGAAGCTGGTTATTCCTCGTCGCCTGCTTTAGGCTCCGATGACAGACACCCTCGATCCTCTGAGCTATCTCTACAACTATCCCGTAAGAAGTCCCTATCTACACCTCTCGAGCCATGGTGGCCTGGATACTTGAGTGCAAACCGGCAACTAAGCTCCACACTCTCTCTCCATCGGTAGGAAGTATCATAAGTGCATGGCGAGACAACTTTGAGAATCTCGCCTCATAGTCGGTCAACGATATCTGCCCCTATTGAAGCTGCTGAAACTGAAACTGCAACTCTTCCCTCTAAGATGGTGGAATATATCTGTCCAAGAAGAGGTGTGTGATCTGATCCCAAGTCATGGGAGGAGAACCTGTTGTTCTGCCAAGAATATAGGACTGCCACCATCTACGGGCCTTGCCTTTAGCTGAAAGGTGGTAAAGTCTACCTCATGGGACTCCAATATACTCATTATTGTGTAGTCTGTCCCTGCACCGATCAATAAATCCTGGGGGTCCTCATGCCGCTCACCCCCAAAGACAGGAGGATGAATCATGGTCCATATGTCTAATAGCTTCTACGGATCGCCAACCGCAGCTGGTCTGGGCTCAGAAATATCTGCTACAACTGGCTGAGCTTCGCCCATGGGTAGTGCGCCCAGGGTCTGATATACGATAGTTGCATGCCCTAAAACCTAAGCGGTAGTGGTCTGTGCCCCCCTCCCGCCTGAGATATGACTGAGACTGCTGGAAATAAACCAGCCCGAGTCATAGAGTCCATGAACCGCAGCATACGACCCATGACCTCCTGGAATCCCAGTGCGGACATGAAATCCACCGGGGCTGGCTCTGCTGCAGGTACCTCGCCCTGCTCCTCAATAATAGGATCCTCTACTGGATCCACTAGTGGCATAACTTGAACAACTCTAGGACGCCCTCATCCTATACCACAAGCTGGAGCCCTCCCTCGGCCTCTAGCAACAGGGGTAGCAGCTCCTCCATGATCGGGTACATCAGTCGCGAGCGTTTTCACCATCTGTGAGAGAATAGGAGAAAAATACTTAGCACAACATCAATTACACGATATGAGATAAAGAAAAGATTAGTTTCCTAATACCCTATAGCCTCTAGAAGATAAGTACATACATCTCCACACCGATCTGCAAGACTCAATTAGGCCTGCTCATAACTTGTGAGACCTACGTGAACCTAGTGCTCTGATACCATGTTGTCACAACCCAATTCTCTTATAGGCCGTGATGGTGCCCAGAGCCGTCGTTAGGAAATCCAATAGTGAACTAACCATAATGTTTAAATAAATAGAACGAAAGCATCTGAGTGCAATCAAAACCATAGTAATAATTCCAAATCCATAAAGTTTGCTAGTGTGTGTGCCAATACTTGGTGTCACAAGTGTAAGAGCACTAATAGATTATACAAAACTCTAACTACTGTCTGAAATAAAAATAGACAGAAAATAGTGCAAAAGAGAGACTCTAGGTGCTGTCGAACGGCTCGGAAGCAGCTCACCACCGGTATGTCCGCCAGGTGCACCTGCCTCAGATCCTGCACATTTGTGCAGAAGTGTAGCGTGAGTACATAAACAACATGTACCTAGTAAGTATCAAGTCTAACCTCGAATAAGTAGTGACGAGGGGTCGACATCGAGAATTACTATGGGCTAACATTAAAAGTACAAAAGTTCTAAATATGCATAGGTTACGTAAAAAATAATAATAACTCAATAACAAGTAGGAAATAAATAATTCTTTCACATATGGTAATTCCAAAATTAATTCTGCCATATATGATTTCAACCTCTCAAGCGATGAAATGATATCAAATATATAATTAAACTCCGAGTATTATCATGCACGATTATGCTGAGGTCATACGGTCCGATCCAGAATAATGTGTACACTGCCGAGGGTCGAGCGGCACGAACCATAGATACATCTATATACTGCCGAGGCGTTCGGCCAGCTCCACAAGAATAGAGGACACTTTATAAACACTTGACTTAAAAGTTATTACAAGGCTAATAGACAATGAAACACAATTCCCATTAACGGTCAAGTAATCCACTAAAAATTCAATTAAGTTAAATTCGGTCTTTTACAATTCCTCTAACAAGTTCCAATATGATTTAGGCACTTCAATTAAAAAGTAGGGTGTAAACATTACAAGTAATTCATGATTTGGGTCCTAAACTACCCGGACATAAGCATAATTAGTAGCTACGCATGGACTCCCGTCACCTCGGGCGTACGTAGCCCCCACAATTAGAAGCAAATATTAATTTAAATCACCTATGGGGTAAATTACCTCTTACAAGGTTAGACAAGAGACTTACCTTATCTCAATGCTCGCTTTCCGGCCTCAAATTCACTCTAAATCCACAAATCGATGTCGAAAAATCCGAAACTAGTCAAATGTTGTTTAATTTAATCAATACATGTTCCAAAGTTTATAATTTAACTAATTGTGTAATTACCCAACCAAAATTGGAAGATTCCTAAAATTCACCCATGGGCCCACGTGCCCGGATTCCGGAAATATTTGCAGAAAATCATTACCCATAGCCTTACGAACTCAAATATTTAATTTTCGTCACATTCCATAATTATTTTCGTGGTAAATTCTATTTTTATCAAAACCTAGGTTTTTTCATCTAAACCCATAATTTTCAAAAATTTACATGTTAAAATCTACCCATAATCTATGTATTTAACTTACATTGGGTAAACATTACTTACCTCTAATTTTTAGGTGAAAACCACTCTCTATGAAGCTCCAAAATCGCCCAAGAAGTGAGAGAAATGGGTTAAAATGGCCTAAGTCCCGTAATAAATAAAGGTTTTGCCCAATAGTTTTTCCGCTTCTGCGATTCCATGGCCGCATCTGCGGAAGGTTTATTACAGATGCGGTCCTCCCTTGGCTGGCCTAAATCCGCATCTGCGAGCCCGCTCCTGTGGAGTACGAGCCGCACCTGCGCCCTTCCTCGCTTCTGCGGTCGATTGACCGTTTCTGCCGTCGAGCATCTGCGCCCACCTCGTCTGTATCTGTGATTCCTGGGCTGCCTATGCTGGGCCGCTTCTGTGGCTGCTGGCTCACTTCTGTGAGCTCACACCTACAGCTGGCCCTCCGCAGGTGCGATTGCACCAGAAGCTGGGTGCTTAAGCTATTCAACCAAGGCCAAATGAATTCTGCGCATCGTCTGAATGGCATCCGGGGCCCCCAAGGCCCCGCCCAAATATATCAACAAGTTTGAAATCATGAGACGGACTTTCTCAAACCCTCGGAATGTGGAAAACAACAACAAAACTAAGAGTCACACCCTAAACCAAATCGAATCAACTTATGAACTTCAAGTTCTTCCAACTTACTCCAAACGTGCCGAATCATACATAAACTACTCGGAACGATACCAAATTTTGCGTGCAAGTCTTAAATCACCATACGAAACTATTCTTAGGTTTTGGATCCCAAAAGGACCTCAATAACCCCAAAACCTACTCCAAACCAAATTTAAAGAACTTTTAAACCTTCAATAAACCAACTTTCAACATTAAGCGTCGAAATGCTCCCGGATCATCCAAAACCTGATCTGAACATACGTCCAAGTCCAAAATTATCATACGAACCTATTGGAACCGTCAAATCATGGTTCTGAGGTCGTTTACTCAGAATGTTGACCAAAGTCAAACTTAGCCTTTTAAAGCAAAACTAAGGAACCAAGTGTTCCGATTTCAACCCGAACCCTTCCAAATCCTAAACTAACCATCCCCGCAAGTCATGAAACAGTTAAAGCACATACGGGGAGTCTTATTTAGGGGAACAGGAATCTAGAAAGCAAAATGACTGGTCGGGTCATTACAAAGAACTTCTTGATAAGGGGTTTATTAGGCCTAGTGTGTTGCCTTGGCGTGCACCGGTTATGTTTGTGAAGAAGAAGGATGGTACTAAGTGGATGTACATCGACTATAGGCAGTTGAACAATGTTACAATCAAGAACAAGTATCCTTTGTTGCGTATTGATGATCTATTTGACCAACTTCAGGGAGAGAAGGTGTTATCTATGATTGATTTGAGGTTCGGGTATCACCAGTTAAAGATTCGGGACTCGGATATTCTAAAGAAAGCATTCAAGATCTGTTATGGTCATTATAAGATCCTTGTGATGTCCTTTGGGTTGACCAACGTCCCAACACCTTTTATGCATCTGATGAAGGATGTCTTTCATCCTTATCTCAACTCGTTTGTCATAGTACTCATTGATGATATCCTGGTGTAGTATCGTAGCCAGGAGGAGCATACCCATCATTTGAGGATTGTGTTACAGTGGCTGGGGGAGGAGAAGCTTTATGCCAAGTTCTCTAACTATGAGTTTTGGCTTAGTTTAGTGGCGTTCTTGGGGCACGTGGTGTCTAGTGAGGGGATTCAGGTGGCTCCAAAGAAGATAGAGGCGGTTCAGTTGGCCCAGGTCGTCCTCAGCTACTGAGATTAATAGCTTTCTTGGATGGTTATTATCATCGCTTTGTGGAGGGTTTCTCGTCTATTTCATCGTCTTTGACCAAATTAACCCAGAAGGGTGCTACTTTCAGGTGGTCGGATGAGTGTGAGTAAAGCTTTCAGAAGCTCAGACTGCCTTGACCACAACCCCAGTTCTAGTTTTGCCTTCAGCTTCAGGATCTTATACAGTGTATTGTGATGCTTTTCGGATAGGTATTGGGTGTGTCTTGATGCAAGAGGGTAGAGTGATTGCTTATGCTTCGCGTCAGTTGAAGCCTCATGAGAAGAACTACCCCATCCATGATTTGGAGTTGGCTTCCATCGTTCATGCATTATAGATATGGAGGCATTATCTCTACGGTGTGTATTGTGAGGTATTTACAGATCATTGGAGTCTCCAATACTTGTTCAAATAAAAAGATCTAAATTTAAGGCAGTGGAGATGGTTGGAGCTACTAAAGGACTATGCTATTACTATTCTGTATCATCCTGGGAAGGCCAATGTGGTGGCCAATGCCTTGAGTAGGAAGGCAGTGAGTATAAGTAGCCTTGCATTCATTCCTGTTGGTGAGAGACAACTTGTACTTGATGTTCAGGCCTTGGCCAACCAGTTTGTGAGATTAGATATTTTGGAGCCCAGGCGGGTTCTATCTTGTGTGGTTTCTCGGTCTTCCTTATATGATAGCATTAGAGAGCGCCAGTATGATGACCCTCATTTGCTTATCCTTAAGGAGATAGTTCAGCACGGTGATGGTAAGTATGTAACTATCGGGGTTGATGGGGTGTTGAGGATGTAGGGTCGGATATGTGTGCCCAATTTGGATGGGTTACGTGAGTTAATTCTTGAGGAGGCCCACAGTTCGTGCTATTCCATTCTTCCGGGTGACACGAAGATGTACCAGGACTTGAGACAACATTATTGGTTGAGGAGAATGAAGAAGGTTACAGTGGGGCTTGTAGCTTGGTGCCTTAACTGTCAGCAGGTGAAGTATGAGCATCAGAGACTGGCTGGAATGCTTCACAGTCTTGAGATTCCAGAGTGGAAATGGGAGTGTATGACCATGGATTTTGTAGTTGGGCTCCCATGGACTTTGAGGAGGTTTGATGCTATTTGGGTGATTGTGGATTGATTGACTAAGTCTGCGAACTTTATTCTAGTTGGGACTACTTATTCTTTAGAGGAGTTGGTTGAGATTTACATCTGCGAGATTGTTCGCCTTCACGGTGTGCCGGTGTCCATTATTTCATAGCGGAGTATACAGTTTACATCGCAGTTTTAGAGGACAGTGCAGCGTGAGTTGGGGACCCCAGTTAAGTTGAGTACAACATTTCACCCTCAAACGGACGAACAGTCAGAGTGCACTATTCAAATATTAGAAGACATGCTACGCGCTTGTGTCATTGATTTCGGGGTTCTTCGGATCAGTTTCTACCGCTCGCGGAGATTTCCTACAATAACCGCTACCAGTCGAGCATTCAGATGGCTTCGTATGAGGCTTTGTATGGGAGACGGTGTAGATCTCCGGTGGTTTGGTTTGAGCCGGGTTAGGCTAGGCTATTGGGTACTGACTTGGTTCAGAATGCGTTGGACAAGGTTAAATTGATTCAAGATCAGCTTTGCACAGCGCATTCTAGAAAGAAGAGTTACACCGATACGAAGGTTTGTGATGTTGCTTTCATGGTTGGGGAGAAGGTACTGCTCAAGGATTCACCCATGAAGGGTGTTATGAGATTGGAGAAGACCGGCAAGTTGAGCCCTCGGTATATTGGGCGTTTGAGGTACTTCAGAGGATTGGAGAGGTGGCTTACAAACTTTCCTTGCCACCTAGTTTGTTGAGTATACATTCAGTATTTCATATTTCTATGCTCTGGAAGTACGTCTGCGATCCATCTCATGTTTTAGATTTTAGCACGGTTCAGTTAGATGGTGATTTGACTTATGATGTGGAGTCGATAGACATTTTGGTTTGGCAGGTTCTAAAGTTGAGGTCAAAGGACATAACTTCAGTGAAGGTGTAGTGGAGAGGTCAGCCAGTTGAAGAGGCTACTTGGGAGACCGAGCGGGAGATGTGGAGCAGATATCCATGCCTATTTGAGACTCCAAGTATGTTTCTAGACCTATTCGAGGTCGAACATTTGTTTAAGAGGGGAGGATGTAACGACCCGGTGGGTCATTTTGAGATTTGTAGCCCCGTTCCTCCATTTACTACTCATTTTATGCTTTAAGGCTGCTATGTGACTTGTCGGGGTAGTTGATTCATGTCCGGAGAGGTTTCATAATGAGTTGAGACACTTAGTCTCAAGGTTGAAAGCTTAAGTTAAAATGACCGGATGTTGACTTATGTATAAACGACTCCGCAATGGAGTTTTGATGGTTTCGTGAGCTCCGTTGGGTGATTTTGTACTTAGGAGTGTGTTCGGATTGTGATTTGAAGGTCCATAGTTGAATTAGACTTGAAATGGCAAAAGTTGGAAATTTAAAAGTTCGATCGAGAGTTGACTTTGCGGTTAGTTGGCTTGAATTGGGGTTCCGGAAGTTTTATTAGGTCTGTTATGTCATTTGTGACTTGTGTGCAAAATTTGAGGTCAATCGGACATGATTTGACAGGTTTCGGCATCAAATGTAGAAGTTACAAGTTCAAAAGTTCATTAGGCTTGAATTGCTGCACGATTTGTGGTTTTAGCATTGTTTGATGTGATTTGAAGACTCGACTAATTTTGTATGGTATTTTGGGACTTATTGGTATGTTTGGTTGAGGTCCCGGAGACCTCGAGTTAGTTATGGATGGGTAACAAATCAATTTTGGACTGGGTGTTATGGCTGAAGATTTTCTGTTGTCTGTAACTGGTTTCCTTACACGCGATCACATGGACAGGTCCGCGATCATGTAGGCTTGTTTTGGGCAGTGGTGAATTTTACTCTATGCATTCGCAAAAAGGTGTACGCGATCGCATACATTGGTCAGGCAGTGCATTGCGAACGCGTGGGCGTAGCCGCGTTCGCGAAGAGGAGAGGAGGCATCTAGTTCACATGCTTTTGTGCTTCGCTATCACGTGAGAATGGATGCGATCGTGTAGGTCTGAGGAAGCAAGGGTTCGCATTCGCGTAAGGTTATTTAGTGGGGAAGCATTTGTTGTGCTTCACGATCACGATGAAGGATATCTGGGCAGAAACTTAAATATTTCAAAATGAGGGTTTGAGTTCATTTTCACAATTTGATTTTGGGAGCTCGGTGGGAGGTGATTCTTGGAGAGATTTTCAAGTGGGTGATTGGGGTAAGTGATTCTTACTTAGTTTTGGTTAAATTTCATGTTTATGTTTTTAATTTCATCATTAAATTAGTGATTTGGGGTGAAAAATTGGGGTAAATGGAGGAAAGTTCTTAGGCCGAATTTTGAAGATTTGATCGAGATTTTGGTATCGGAATTAAGAAATTTTGGTATGAGTGGACACGCGGTTGAATGGGTGTTCGAATTTTGTGACTTTTATCCGATTCCGAGACATGGGCCCGGGGATCGGCTTTTGAGTCGACTTTTTGACTTTTGATTTATAACTTAGTATTTTCTTATGGAATTGATTCTTTTAGCTCGTGTTGAATGTATCAAAATATTTGTGGCTAGATTCAAGTCATTTGGAAGTCGATTCGCGAGGCAAGGGCGTGTTGGAGTAGGGATTTGCACGGTTTTAGGTAAGTAACAGTTTTAAACTTGGTTCTAAGGCTATGAAACCCCGAATTACGTGTCATGTGATTGGTGTTGAGGTGACGCACATGCTAGGTGACGGGCGTGCGGGCATGCACCATAGTAATTGTGACTTGATGAATTCCATGGAACTGTATAGTTGAAAATTTTGTTGTTATCCGTATGTTTTCCATGTGTTATAGAAACTGAACTGCAAATCATGTTATAAATCATGCTTAGACTAGGCGTTGATACTGTAGGGACCCACAGAGGTCGTGTTACATGTTGAATTATCTTCTAAATTTCCACTTTCTACTCAGGCACAACTTTTACTTGCATATTATATCTTAGTCTATGTTGTCTCTATTGATACATTATATCATCACTATTTGGGCGGATTATCGTGATTATTGAGAACCCGAGAGACTGATGAGATTGATGACTGAGTGAGGCTGATGACCTGATTGTGTGGATATTTATTGGGATCGGGCTGCATGTCGCATCATGTTTTATTGATTAATGCCATGATTGGCTTATTATAGCGTCTGGGCAGAAGGAGCCCCTCCGGAGTCTGCACACCCACAGTGAGCGCATGTACCTACTGAGTGCGAATGCCGAGCGACTGGGAGAATTGAGAGAATGTGAGGAATGAGTGACTATGAGGTTGGAGTGAATGGGAGGACTAAGTGACTGTTACTCTGAGATTATGCACTTGATTTCATTACTGTTGTACTTCGGCTGGCATATATCACTGTCATTTAGTCTCTGAGAGATACTATATCATGTTTCAATTGAACTTGATATTAATTAACTGTTTTGGCTTTAAATGTCGAACTTGAAATCATGCCTATTTTCTTGTATTATATTTTCTGTAATTGAACTGTATCCGTGAAACTCCTCACTACTTTAAGTCCAATAGTTAGTCTTGTTACTTACTGAGTTGGTTGTACTCACTCTACACCCTGCACTTCGTGTGCAGATCTAGGTGTTTTCGGACATATTGGGTATTGATTATCTGAGCAGCTTGGTCATTCGAAGATTTTGAGGTAGCTGACACGCGTTCGTAGACCTTGACTCTCCTTCCCTATCTTTCATATTTATGTATTTAGTTTCAGTTTCTCATACACAGTATTTTCAGACTTGTGTTGTATGGACGCTCATGTACTCAGTGACACCCTGTTTTTGGGAACTTCCGTGTTGAGTTTTGACTTCTATCCAGTTTATGAGAGCTTTAATGATTTAAACCTTTGTTAATTCACTTTTCTTTTTAAAAGTGTTGGAAATGTTTGAGGTGTCGGCTTGCCTAGTACCACGTTAGTATCATCACAACGGGCTAAGTTTTGGGTCGTGATAACCAAATAAATTAACACGGAAATTTAAGTATTATTTTATGCATAATAGAATAAGAAATTAATAAAAATATATGTATTAAGTTATATCCGGATTAAATATTAAAATAATAAAACTAACCCTCACAATAGTGCAGAAATTTCTTATTTGCTAAAAAGTAAATAAATATTTTAAACTATACATTATATATGTATATATAAAATAATTCTTACATTACAATTCCTGAATTACTAATTATACATTATTACTAAAATTGGATTAGAACTAATGCAATGGGATCCTTTGAACATTGAATATCCAAAAAAATATATCTTACATTGCAATCCCTGCATTACTAATTCATGCATAATATAATCCATGCATTGCTAATCATGCATAACTTGTATCTAGTCCAAATGACCCCTTAGTGATTTTAAATTGGATTAGAACTAATGCAATGAGATCCTTTGAACACTCAGTGATTCTTTTTGGTTTGTGAGAATCAATCCCTTCTCCTATTGTATGTAGAATTTTAACAAATGTAGTATGAAGAACCCTCACTGATATCTCTAGACGAGAGGCGGCTTAATTGTGGCCTAAAATATACGAGGCTTTAAATTTTTAAAATAAAATCTAGCTCTGCCGCTGCAAGTGCTTCTGGCTTTGAATTAGCTATTTGACTTAAAAACTACTCTCTGTATACCTTCCGATTCTGTCACGACCCAAAATCTACTATAGGTCGTGATGGCACCTAACATCGCTGTTAGGCAAGCCAATGGTGATTTACCAATTTAATTGCTCATTTTAGTATTTTTTGAAATCGTAATTTTCCTTAATTGAATAGTATGAAATAGAATTTACAGAGTAAATAAAAATATGTACATGAACCACAACAATGAATAACCCGAAGGAACCCCCAAAACCCGGTATTACAAGTGCATGAGCATTTCTAAGAAGTACAACAACAATACAACATCTCCCGAAAAATAAATAAGATAAGATACAATAAATAGTACGATGGAGACTCGGTGGACTGCGGTGCGTAGCCTGGGTTGCAGCTCACATAAAGTCTCCTCAACATATTCGTCTACATGCCAAGATGATCTCCAAATGAACCTGTTAGATCCTGCACATTTAGTGCAAAAATGTAGCATGAGTACGCAAATCAACGTGTACCCAGTAAGTATCTAGCCTAACCCTGAAGAAGTAGTGATGAGGGGCCGACATCGATACTTACTAGAGGTCCAAATAAATAACATGATAATTTATAATAGATATGAAGTCCACAACAATAGTGGAGTAAGTCTGAAATTTCAAAATTTCCCAATTATTTTCCTTTAAAGTATAAATTTCTCGATCTTATATTCTACCCTAATAGTACAGAAAATACCAAGTGTTAATACCAAATAAATAAGGAATACCATAAAATGTCGGGCATCAGTGGAAGGTCTATCTCGTGAACATTTGAACTACTAGAGATATTGATGGTAGGCTATAATCTTGTGTTTTAGTCTCTTATTACACTCTAATTTACTGCACTATAATTGAGTTGGAGCTTTAATCGCTAGTGTTTTGCACTAATTGTGTGTTTTATGCCTAGTAGGAGTGATTCTGATCTATGTTGATGTTATGGAATGAATTCAAGCTATTTGAGAGCTTTGAAGTCTGAGTAAAAGCCCAACGATTAAGTTGGGATCGTGTTTGGGGAACAACGGATGATAGTACACTTTAAGAACGAAACGAAGAATCGAGCAGGCATACTGCGCATTGTTCAGTAAAATGCACATAACGTTTCGTTCAGAAATCCGTTTGGGGTCCACAGTATATCGTTGGAAAGATATTTAAAAGGGTTACAACTTTTATCTTTTACATTTTCCCAAATTCCCAGCTGATACCACCCAGGTGAGCGAGCGCGCACTGGGCGCACTCTTGGGGCACAACAGTGTGAAAAATGCACGACCAAGTGCGCGAGCAAACTTCCAGGTGCGCGGCCGCGCACGTCCTGTCCGGGAAAAGTGTCCTATTTCGCATAGGAGAAAGTGTTTTCGTTTGTTCCCGACCCTACTTGGTATATATACATGGAAAACCGGTATTTTGAGGACTTTTGACATAATTTAGACCTAAGGAAGCTAAGGAGAAGAGGGAGAAGCAAGAGCACAAGGATTTCACCATTCATCCTCACTCAAGACAAGGGTTTGGATATTTTATGTTTTCCTTTGACTTAAACTTAATTGTGATAAATTTCTCCATATACATGGAGTAATTCTTCCTTAGGGATTGATGGATTTGGTGTTTTGAGAATTGTTTGTGGATATTAACTTTAGTTTTATGTATTGAACCGTTTTGGGTATTTGTATTATTGCATATATATTCACATGTTTATGTAATCGAAAGAGGCATAATTTGTGATGTTTTGCATTATCTTGTTGGTTGAATTTGTTGATTCTTATTAATAATCGAAAGATGCTAGTTGAATTAATGTTTAAACCTAGTTAGGAGGATAATCGAAAGAGGTTCTCCTAAAGACTATTCCACTACGAATTCCTACATATTTTCACCGAGCTTAACTTAGTTCATATCGCGAGGTTGAGACTAATCGAGAGAGGAGTTTCTACTGAACGGTTGACTATAATTGAGTGAATTCGAGAGACTCACTTGAACCTTAGAAGCGAATCAACTAGAGTTAATTCCCAACAAGTATCTTACACCTATGCAATCAAGCCCTATTTTCTCCCTTTGATATCTTCTTTGCATATTCTTGTTGCGATTGTCATTAGCCAATAGTTTAGACTTTTAGTAAATTTCAGTTTTAAATCACACAACTCTAAGTAATTGATAATCTTGGATAGCAATTAAAACTAGAAGCTACGAAAATACTGTTTAAATCCAATCCCTGTGGATATGATATTCGACTAGCGAGCCTAAGTTTATACTCCGGTTTTGCGCTCATCAGATATAATGCACGATTCCCGCCGAGGTCGTCGGCCCAATCCAGAATAATGTGTACATTGCCAAGGGTCATGCGGTACGAACCATAGAGGCATCTATATACTGTCGAGGTGTTCGGCCTGCTCCACAAGAAAAGGAAGTAAGGAAGTTACCGAATTACGAGACGCATGTTTACAATACAGCACATGAGCATAAAATGATATAATCCTTACCATTTCCAAATAACTCGCTCAAAACTCAAAGTGTTAAAGCTTGGCCTAGTGTACATATATTGATTTCTAAATCGATTTCAATTATAACTTCAATTAATTAAGCCAGCAGAATGAATTCAAATAATTCAAATAATATATGATAAGATCCTAAGTCTACCCGGACATAAACATATTTTAGCTACGTACGAGATCTCGTCACCTCGTGCGTACGTAGCGCCCACAACTAGTTGCACATAACAACGGATATCACCTAGGGGTAGTTTCCCCCTCACAAGGTTCAACAGGAGACTTACCTCGCTCCGAAGTTCTATAACCGGCTCCAACGCCTCTCTAACACCTCAACTCAAAGCCAAATATCTCGAAACTAGTTAAACAATGTGCAACCCAATCAAAACACACCTTAATACTCATAATTTATAAATTTAAACCATTCCCAACTCCGCTCAAAATGTCGATAAAATCAACCCTCGGGCCCACGTTTCTACGATAAACTTTACCCATAACACTGCGAACTCAAATATACGATTTATTCCCAATTCCATACCCAAATTCGTGATAAAAATCCAAAAATACCAAATTCTATGTTTTCTACCAAAATCCCAAATTTTTACCAATTTTCATGTTTAAATCCATTTATAAACCTTATATTTAACTCACAATATTAATAAATCACTTACCTAGTGATGAGTGACGAAGAAGCTCCCTCAGAATTGCCCCAAGCACGGCTCCCAAGGAAGATTTGAGAAATAAATGAGCCAAAACCTATTTTTGCTAACTTATACACTGCCCAGGCAACCTTCTTCGCGATCACGAAAGCTAAAATGCTGCCTCCATAATTTCCTCTATGCGTTCGCGACCAAAGGGTTGCGTTCGCGAAGCCTTCAGTCCCCACTGTTATACATTCACAGGGTAAGCCTCGCATTCGTGCAGGTTGCTTTAGTTTTCCCTCCGCGTTCACGTCCACAGAATCGCGTTCACGATGCACAAATCTCTCTCCATCTCCAGTTCCTCTTCGCGATCGCGTCCCTTCAACCGGGATCACGATGCTTACCAGATACACCAGAAACCAGCAACATCTAAACACCCAAACTTGGCCCGAAACCACCCTGAATCACACTCGAGGCCCCCGGGACCTCGTCCAATCACTCCAACGAGTCACAATACATAACATGAATCCGCTCGAGGCCTCAAATCACATCAATCAATACTAAAACCACGAATCGCACCCCAATTTAAGCTTAGTGAACTTTAGAACATCAAACTTCTACATTCGACGTCGAAACCTATCAAATCAAGTTTGATTGACCTCAAATTTGGCACACAAGTAATAATTAACATTACGGACCTACTCCCACTTCCAGAATCAGAATCTGACCCCGATATAAAAAATTCCACTCCCGGTCAAACTTCCCAAAAATCATCCAAATTCCAAATTTCGCCTACTGATGCCAAAACGACCAACGGACTTCCAAATCAACGTCCGGACATGCTCCTAAGACCAAAATTACCAAACTGGACTATTTCTGGGCTCGGAATCCCAAATAGACACCGATAACATCAAAATCCACTTTAACCCAAACTTAGGAAATTCTTAAACCTTCAAAATTCCAACCTTCCGAAATAAGCCGAAATACTCCTGGGCCACCCGATACTTGGCCCGAACATATACCCAAGTCTGAACCCAACATACGAACCTATGAAAACCTTCAAATCCCGATTTCGAGATGGTTTACTCAAAAGTCAAACCTTGGTCAACTCTTCCAACTTAAGCTTCCGAATTTAGAATTGTCTTTCCAAATCAACTCCGAACTTCCTGAAATTCAATTCCTGAAGCTATTCAAGGCTTAAAACCGATGAACGCCGTGCTAGAGCTCAAAACGACCGGTTGGGTCATCACATTCTCCCCCATATAATTATATGTTCGTCCTCGAACGTGCCAAGATCTGATTCGGAGTTGTCCAAAATCACTCTTTAACACCTCGTGCACCTGCCTGTGCCACCACAATCCAGTTGGACCCATTAGCTCTAGTGAGACTGAAGATCCTCCCTTTTATTTAGTCAATAAGCATTAGAATCAAATTCCAACCTCTGCATTTCTCTACAAGACCTGATTCTAACATATGAACATCGTACCAATCACCGCACGTTGTACCAAAACATGATCATGTATCTATGATGAAATCATACCATGCACCACATAAGTCGGTTGCCTACAATAACATCCCTCGACCACAATAGCTGCAATTTCACGAATCAGATGCCCACAATACACCTCATAACACATATAAGCCCCGTTCCAATTCTCGCATTACTTCCACGATGAAAGAGACATGTAGAAGCTCATAACCACCTGCCGAATCAATAAATCATGGAATCTCACCTCCGGACAAAAATCATTACCTCATTCTGAACCGAATGATGATATTTTCTATTTAATATACCTTATATAAATCTGATTGCACTTATTTCAGGTCCAATAATCTCGTCTCACCTGGTATAAGTTGCTCAAGCAATAAGCCATCTCAAACACTGACCAATATCACATATGACGTCACTAATGCGCCGACAAGCCACAACTTGAATATGGTATATAAGGAAAAACGAACTCTGGGAAAGAACTACCCAGCCCACGTAACTAACTAACATAACATCCGAAAAGATGTTACGAGCCTTCCTCAGAGAATGAGAAGCAAAATGCACAAGAATAGATATAGGGCACCATACTCAACATCTCGTTGTTATGGCGTGCAACCTCATCCACACATAATACTGTTGGAAGATGCAGCCCAAACAACATACTTGTGGTGGAGTACCATCCGATCCACTCATAATAATAAATAAGGAATTACCCATCAAGCCATAATACTTATACCTACGAAATGCTCGAATATCGACCACAAGCACGCCAACTACCCAATGCAATCCCTAGGGAGAAGGATAGCGCCATATGCTACAAAACCCAAGCACAACTAAAGTGCAACAAATGATATGCATCTCGAGAGCCATCTTGCTCATACAACACTACAAGCTACATGGGACCTCAACACATGTGTGAATAATCAAGTCGTCTCACAACCCACATGGCACAATAGAGGATTACATGGAATAGCTGACAACGAAAATAACACGCAACGCTCGAAGACCCTCCAAAAGCAATGCTATGCTGAATGAACACATCCGGCCTGATGTAGAGCACACATTCACATTAGGCCCATCAACGGACCTCAAACCGATTCTAATCATGCCATACTAGGCTAATAACCTTTTAATGATCCACCATAACCTTTTCCATGACACACAAGGACAACCGCCCAATGTGGAACAACTCACACAGTCCACAACCCAAGGAATAGAATGCCTCTCAGGTATAAACTCTCACATTTGCAATATTACCAAAATCTCCATACTTGGTTTTAATCTTTCACAGTCAAACGACTAACATGCCACACTTATACGATTTTTCTCATGGGGCACGCTACCACGACCTTCCGCTCAGATAGCAAAGTTCGCACATCCGTACCACCAACCGTTCAAATTCTGTAAAGCAAATCAAGAATTCGCAAATCAATACACAAAGTCTCTTACACATAACTCCGTTCTCAGATGACACTAAAGAAAATGCCAGCTTACTCCGACACTAAAGAAAATGCCAACACCTCTCTAACACCTCAACTCAAAGCCAAACGTCTCAAAACTAGTTAAACAATGTGCAAACCAATCAAAATACATCCTAATACTCATAATTAATAAATTTAAACCATTCCCAACTCCGCTCGAAAAGTCGATGAACTAAACCCTTGGGCCCACGTGCCCGAATTCCAAATATATTCGAAGATAAACTTTACCCATAACCCTACAAAGTCAAATATATGATTTATTCCCAATTCCATGCCTAAATTCACGAAAACAAATGCAAAAATACAAAATTTTAGGTTTTCTACCAAAATTCCAAATTTTCACCAATTTTCATGTTTAAATCCATATATAAACCTTGTAGTTAACTAAAAATTTGAAGAAATCACTTACCTAGTGATGGGTGGCGAAGAAGCTCCCTCAAAATCACCCCCAAGTTCAGCTCCCATGGAAGATTTGTGAATAAATGAGCCAAAACCCATTTTTGCTAACTTATACACTGCCTAGGCGACCTTCTTCGCGATCCCGAAGGCTAAAATACTGCCTCCCATAATTTCCTCTATGCGTTCGCGACCAAAGGGCCGCGTTTGTGTAGCCTTCAGTCCCCACTGCTACGCGTTTACAGGGTAAGCCTTCGCGTTCGCATAGGCTAAACGTCTACAGGGCCCTGCTTCCCTCTCCTTCTATGCGTTAGGGCCCTCCCTGTCGCATTCGCGTAGGTTGCTTCAGTTTTCCCTTCGCATTTGCGATACAAAAATCTCTCCCCAGCTCTAGTTCATGTTCGCGATTGCGTCCCTTCAACCGTGATCGCGATGCTTACCTGATACACTAGAAACCAGCAATATCCAAACACCGAAACTTGACCCGAAACCACCCTGAATCATACCTGAGGCCCCCGGGACCTTTTCCAATCACACCAACCAGTCCAGATACATAACACGAACCTGCTCAAGGCGTCAAATCACATCAAACAACGCTGAAACCATGAATTGGACCCCAGTTCAATCTTAGTGAACTTTAGAGCTTCAAACTTCTACATTCGACGCCTATACCTATCAAATCAAGTCGGATTGACCTCAAATTTTGTACACAAGTCATAATTGACATTACGGACTTACTCCCACTTCTGGAATCAAATCCGACCCCAATATCAAAAAGTCCATTCCCAGTCAAACTTCTCAAAAATCATCCAATTTCCAACTTTTGCCAATTGATGCCGAAACGACCTACGAACTTCCAAATCAACGTTTGGACATGTTCCTAAGACAAATATCACCATACGGAACTATTCCCAGGCTTAAAATCCCAATCGGACATCGATAACATCAAAATCCTCTTCAACCCAAACATAGAAAATTCTTAAACTTTCAAAATGCCAACTTTCCATAATAAGCGCCAAAATACACCCGGGCCACCTGATACTCGGCCCGAACATACGCGCAAGTACAAAATCATCATACGAACCTATGAAAACCTTCAAATGTCGATTTTGTGGTCGGTTACTCAAAAGACAAACCTTGGTCAACTCTTCCAACTTAAGCTTCCGAATTTAGAATTTTCTTTCCAAATCGACTCCGAACTTCTCGAAATTCAATTCCGACCACACGTACAAGTCATAATACCTAAAGTGAAGCTACTCAAGGCCTCAACCCGCTGAACGATGCACTAGAGATCAAAATGACAGGCAATTAAACATATGATCGTCCTCAAACGTGTCAAGAACTACTCCGAAGTTGTCCAAAATCACTCTTTAACACCGCATACACCTGACCGTGTCACCGCAATCCAGTTGGACCCATTAGCTCGAGTCACACTGAAGATCCTCCATTTTATTTAGTCAATAAGCCTTAGAATCAAATTCCAATATCTGAATTTCTCTACCAGACCTGATTCTTGCATATGAACATCGTACCAATCACCACACGTTGTACCAAAACATGATCATGTATCTATGCTGAAATTACACCATAATAACATCCCTCGACCACAATAGCTGCAATTTCACGAATCTGATGCCCAAAGTACACCCCATAACACATATAAGCCATGTTCCAATTCTCGCAATACTGTCATGATAAAAGAGGCGTGTAAAAGCTCATAACCACCTTCCAAATCAATAAATCATGGATTCTAACTCCCCGAACAAAAAACATTACCACATTCTGAACCGAATAATAATATTTTCTCTTTAATGTACCTTATATAAAATTGATTGCACTAATTTCAGGTCCAATTATCTCGTCTCACACAGTACAAGTTTCTCAGACAATAAGCCATCTCAAACACTGACCAAGATCTCATATGACGCCATCAATGCGCCGACAAGCCATAACTTGAATAAGGTATATAAGGAAAAACAAACTCTGGGAATGAATTACCCAGCCCACGTAACTAATAAAACAGCCGAAAAGATGTTACGAGCCTTTATCGGAGAATGAGAAACAAAATGCACAAGAATAGATATATGGAACCGTACTCAACATCTCGCTATTGTGGCGTCCAACCCAATCTACAAATAATACCGTTGTGGCATGCAACCCGATCCAAACAACATACCTGTGGCGTCGTGCCACCCAATCCACACATAACAATAAATAAAGAAGTACCCATCAAGCCATAATGCTTATACCTACGAAATGCTCGAATATCGACCACCAGCACGCCAATTGCCCAATGCAATCTCTGGGGAGACGGATAGCGCCGTACGTTACAAAACCAAAGCACAACTAAGGTGCAATAAATGATTTGCATCTCGAAAGCCATCTTGCTCATACAACACCACAAGCTACATGGGACCTCAACACATGTGCGAATAATCAAGTTGTCTCACAACCCACATGGCACAATAGAGGATTACATGGAATAGCTAACGACGGAAATAACACCCAACGCTCGAAGACCCTCCAAAAGCAATGCTATGCTGAATGAACACATCCGGCCTAATGTAGAGCACACATTCACATTAGGCCCATCAACGGACCTCAAGCCGATTCTGATCATACCATACTAGGCTAATAACCGTTCAATGATCCACCATGACCTTTTCAATGACACACAAGGACAGCCGCCCAATTCGGAACAAGTCACACAGTCCACAACCCAAGGAAAAGAACGCCTCTCAGGTATAAGTCATAATATCTAAAGTGAACCTATTCAAAGTCTCAAACCGTCGAGCAATACGCTAGAGCTCAAAACAACCGGTTGGGTCGTTACAAATTCTTAATTCTTTGCTGGTTCATTTGGAGGGTGTATTTTGAACAAGGTAATCTCAATGTATCTTGTGAGAATTGTTTTGCATGTTCTGTTAATGAATAGAGATAATACCTAGCTAGCAGTTAGCTTCTTGGTTTATTCTTTGTTTTAAATATTCATAATGGTGTTTGATAGGTTCTTTAATACTAGAGAATTTCTCAGAAAATATTTTATCAAACATTTTATATATATATGTGTGTGTGTGTGTGTGAATTATATTTAAAAACAAAGTTTGAGGCCTCATATTTTTAGGCCAAAATTAAGTCGCCTCTGGTCTAGAGGTATCAGTGAACGTTATTCATACTACATGTGTTGATTCGACATACAATAGCATATTCTCTAGTTGAAATACATACTACATGTGTTGAGATATAAAACTATTACTCCTTTTATAATCCTTTAATTTTTTGGGAGTACATTATAGTTTTAATTCCTTTCTTTTTGAGTTTTGAACAATTATATTCATATTTTCCAGTTGAAATATATAAGAGCAAAATTCATTTATACCTACTCAGGCCAAACTTATATCATCCGATAGTCACAAAATGATCCCATACAAGTCATAGCCTAAAAATAATAATAAGGGCTAGCAACTGAAATACCAGAGCACCGGAGAAGTCTCCTGCCTCGGTTGATTCAACGTCGAAGCCAGCTAAAGAACCAGAGCAACCTCCTGCTGAAACTACTCATAAGCCTCAAGCTGATTCAACATCAAAGATAGCCGAAGCAGCCTAAGGAAGAGGAGCATGTTAATGCTGGAACCACCACATCTTCCATGGATTATGACGATGCATCTGTATAAGCAATTATTTGTCGCCAAAAGTTATAAATATCGTCAGTGTAGTCAATATTACTAAGCTAGGATTCCTAGGGAAAGAGAAGCCTGAGTTGGATGAGGCTCGATAGAAACTTATTCTTGCAGATTCTTCCTTCACTTATGTTGTTGAAAGCACGAATAGCACAAGGGACTTTAACTAGTGGCTCAAGTCAGTCAGTGATTAGACTTATCAAAAATTTAGATCTGCCTTTGTAACCTGAACTTTAATTCTTATATTTTGTACCATCATCAGCCGATACTACTATATTCTTCTTGCTACATGAGTTTTACTTGACTCTAGATTGAAGCTGCCGATTTCGTGTTTGGCATACAAAAGGAAAAGGAGGTTAAGGTAAAAGGCCGATAATCAACGAACGAAGATGAAGATAAGTAGTAAATAAGTAAACAAAACAAACAAGATTGATCTTTGTCCACATATACACGATAGCCTTTGTACATTTTACTTCTCTCGGTTTCATTCTTTTTCAATAGAATTACTTTAATCTTTTTATGAGGTGGGCCTATTGTTTTTGTTCATTACCGTACTTTGATTTTTGTTTTAATAGAAATGTCAGCAGCTTCTTAATTATAAATTTCTATACAAAATAGTCTATACATGTTGGATAGATAAGGTTAAGGTAAAAGAATAATATATACACTTTTATACATCATACAATGGTCTATACACATTGGATAAATAAAAATGCTCGGGGTACAAAATATATACAAAATAGATTGTTACTATACAAAAATTGTACAAAATAGACTGTCATTGTACAATTTATATACAATAGACTGTCACTATACAAAAATATATACAATAGATTATCACTATACAAAATATATACAAAATAGATTGTCATTATAAAAAAAATATATACTAAATAGACCGTCACTATAAAAAATATATACAAAATAGACTGTCACTATACAAACAATATATTAAATAGATTGTCACTATACAATTTATATACAATAGACTGTCAGTATACAAAAAATATACAACATAGACTCACTATACAAAAGATATATAAAATATACTGTCACTATACAAAATAGACTGTCACTATACAAAAAATATATAAAATATACTGTCACTATACAAAACATATACAAAATAGACATTTCGGGCTACTAAATGTAATGTGTTTGGGCCGGAGGGACATTTCATGTTAATGGAGAAAATATAGGCTATTAAAATTTTGAGGGGCTATAGAGGGTCATTTTCTCAATATATAAATTCTAATAAATAATTAAAAATAATGTATAATTATGAAGTAAAAATAACATAAATACCAAATACTTACAATAACAACAAACCTAGTGTAGTTCCACAAGTAGGGTATGAAGAGGGTAGCGTGTATGAGAACCTTACACCTTCCTTGTTTGAGGTAGAGAGACTATTTCCAATACACCCTCGGCTCAGGAGAAGATGAAAAAAGAAGCAGTGGCAACAAAAATAACAACACCAAGATAATAAGATAACTTTAGCGAAATAAACAACATGTAGTAATTGAAATCTAAGAATAACAAATACTAATGGTAATACTAATACTACTGTATGGAAAAGAAATACTCCTGACTATGTACTAACCTTTTACCCTAATTTTCGACGTCCACACTCTCCTATCAAGGGTCATGTCCTCGGTAAGCTGAAGTTGTGTCATGTCCCGCCTAATAACCTCTCCTCTGTACTTCTTTGGCCTACCTATACCTCTCCTCAGATCCAGCAAGGTCAACCTCTCGCACCTTCTTACTGGGATATTTGTGCCTCTCCTCTTAGAATGGCCGAACCATCTTCATTTCGATTCTCGCATCTTGTTCTCCATGGGTACCACTCCTGCCCTGTCACGAATAATTTCTTTCCTACTAATATTTGAAAGTCAGAATAATTGAATCGGATTCAAGAAAATTTATGACTTGTGATGTTTGGCTATAATTGTTGGTTTTTTGTACATTACTTACCTTATATTTTGGTATTTAAATGATAAATTGTGCGGCGTTCAAGCTTAATCGAGTTGATTTTATATGTAGGACCATTTGAATGCGAAGTGAAATGTCACCAAATTATGTTGAAAATACAATAATAGAGCATGAAAGGAGAACCGACGCTAGGCTAGGTCTCAAGCTCGACTTAGACCAGGCGAGGCGAGGTCCATCTCTCTGTACATGTAACGACTCGACTGGTCGTTTTGAGTATTTGCATTCCATTCAGCTATTTGAAGTCTTGAGCAGCATCGTATAATAAACCATGACTTATGTGAATTGTCGGTTATGATTTTCAAGTTATTCGGAATAGATTTGGAAGAATGAACGTCATGATTGAAGCTTAAGTTGGAAGAGTTGACCAAGTTTGACTTTTTAGTATTTGACCTCTGATTGGAGTTTCGATGGTTCCATTATGTCCGTATGGTGATTTTGGACTCGGGCGTATGCCCGGATTTGCATTTGGATATTTCTAGAAGGATTCGGCACTAATTGGCGAAAGTTGGAAATTTGAAGGTTTAGAAAGTTCATAAGTTTGACCGGATATTTACATTGAGGATATTGGGTTCGGATTATGGTTTCGATAATTTAAATAGATTTGTTATGTCATTTAGTACTTGTGTGCAAAATTTGAGTTCATTCCTGGTTGATTTAATATGTTTTGGCGCGTGTTTTGAAAGTTGAAAGTTTAAAGTTCATTTAGGTTTGATTTGAGGTGCAATTCATTGTTTCGATGTTATTATGCATGATTTGAGGCCTCGAGTAGGTCCATGTTAGGTTATGGGACTTGTTGATATGTTCGGACGGGGTCTCGAGGAGCTCGGGTGAGTTGCGGACGTGTTTCAGATAATTTTCCTTCATTTTGGCCTTGCTGATGTGTTCTGATTTCTTGTGTGTGGATTATTCTTTCGCGGATTAGTAGATATGATCGCGTAGAGGGAAATATGGAGTTGGGTTGTTTCTTATTCGCGGTCACGATTGGTCAGACGTGATCATGTAGCTTTGTGTTGAAGACTGTACGCGTTCGCATAGTGGATGTCGCGTTCGCGTAAGGGTGAGTTAAGAGTGGGAGTTGGAAGCTTCTCCAACACGTTCGCGTAATATTGGACACGTTCGCAAAGCTTGGTTGCATGTGTGCTTTGCGTTCGCATGAGTACTTTGGCGATCGCGTAGTTTATTGTTGGGAGACAATGTGGTTTGTTCTTCGCATTAGTGGAGCCTTGTTCGCGATCGCATAAGGTATTTTCTGGGCAGTGAAATTTTCTTCTTCGCGATCGCGATGCTATTTCCACGATCGCGGTTCATTAATTCGCCCAGTGATTATAAAGTACTCTATTTCAAGGGTTTCGACCATTTTATCATATATGGAGCTATGGAGCTCGGATTGAAGCGATTTTTGAAGCGATGTTTCACCATGTGGATTGGGGTAAGTGTTATCTACTCGTTTTTGATTTTGTATCATGAATCTATCTTTGTTTTTTGCATTTGATCGAGGGTTTCAAGAGAGAATTTGGGGGTCTTGTCTAAAGTTTCATACAGCAAATTCTTGAGTTTTAAACATCGATTCGAAGTCGGATTTGAGTAAAACTAGCATGGTTAGACTCGTAATCAAATGGGTTGTCAGATTTTATGAGTTTTATTAGGTTTCGAGATGCGGGTCCGGGTTTGGATTTTTGGTTGATTTTGGGATTTTGATTAAAGATTTGACCTTCATTGACCGGGTTGTCTCCTTTGGCATTATTTGATGTATTTGAGTGTCTTTTGTCTAGTTTCATGCCATTCGAAGGTCGGTGCGCACAAGATGGCATTTTTGGAGTATTGTTTGGCTTACTCAGTATTGGATTTGGCTTGTTTGAGGTAAGTAACACTTCTAAACTTGGTGTTGAGGGTATGAACCCCGAATATACGTTATGTGTGTTTGGTGTTGAGGTGACGCATATGCTAGGTGACGGGCGTGTGGGCATGCACCGTGTGAATTGTGACTTGGTTATTTCTATGGTACTGTGTAGTCACTGAATCTTATTTGTATCAATGAAATCTCTACGTTCTAGAGTAATTGAGTTGTGATCCATGTTAGAAACCATGTCTAGGCTATATGCTTATCATGTTGGGATCCACTAGGATCATTTATGTTGTGGAGTTATTTGTTTATATTGAAATTACATACTCAGTCATACACATTCATCTACATATCATATCTCAGTCTCTGTTTCCATTTACCGATACATCAAATCATTATTTTTAGGCTGATCTTTCATGACATTGTGATCCCGAGACACTTGATACATTGATGACTGAGTGAGGCCGAGGACCTGATTGTGAGGATATTGATGGGATCGGACTGCACGTCGCAGCAAGTATTATTGATTTATGATGGGATCGAGTTGCATGCTGCAGCATATGTTATTAATTTACGCCATGATTGGCTTATTATAGCGCTTGGGCTGAAGGAGCCCATCCGGAGTTTCCACACCAACAGTGAGCGCATGTACCTATTGAGTGCGAGTGTCGAGCGTGAGTGCCGAGCAATTGGGAGGATTGAATGACTGTGAGGACTGAGTGACTCGGAGGACTGAGTGGATTGATACCCTGAGCGTATGCATACAGTGTTTTATGTCACTGAGTGGCATCGCATTTGATATGCACACTTGACATACTGGCATTGATGCATTTTTTCTTATGTTGTACGGTATCACGTCATTCATGACTTCTCACGCATTGACATGTAGGCATAGAGACGTACTTTTCTCATGCTATCTGATAAAGAAATTTCTTATCTATTGTTGAATGTTTTGATAAAAATCACAATTTTCAGACTTACTCATATTTTTGGTGATTTGGCAATAGATTTGAGTTTTACTGTAATACTTGAAAAGCAAATGACTATATTTTCGAAACAGTGAACGAGATGAGAATTTTTATCGTAGAGTAATTACTTGTGTTATTTTCATTATATTGTTATGAACTGCTACTGGTTATTGGTGTCGGACTCCGACCTTTGTCCCAGCTCATCACCACTTTCAACCTAAGGTTAGGTTTGTTACTTATTGAGTACACGACGTCGGTTGTACTCATACTACACTTCTGTAACTTGCGTGCAGATTTTGGATGTTGATGTTGCTGTGTATGACGGAAGCTAGCATTGAAGACGTACGAACAATTGCCTCTTATTCATGGTAGCCCTAGACTTATGAAAATCTGTTCATTTACATTCGGATAAATGATGTATTTATTTCATACTAGCTTTGTAAACTCTACATCTTAGAAGCTCATGATTTGTACTTCCAGTCCTTGGGAATTCTTTGTATAATAGTTCAGTTGTATTAACATTTCTTCTCTTAATAAATATAATTTGAACTAGTTTGTTGTTAACTGGCTTACCTAATGGGTTGGGTTAGGTGCCATCACGACGTTTTAGTTTTGGAGTCGTGACAAGTTGGTATCAGAGCTCTAGGTTCATAGGTTCTATAAGTCATGAGCAAGTGTATAATAGAGTCTTGTTGATCGGTATGATGACGTCCACACCTATCTTCGAGAGGCTACAAGGCATTTAGGATAAACTTCACATCTTTCTTTCCTTATCGTGCGGTATTTATTCAGCTTGAAGCGTAACTCTTTGAATTCTTCCACGCATTCGTATGCGCATGTGAGTGCTCGGTATCGGTTGTGCATTGACGGCTTGTGTTTACGTGGATGAGGTGCGAGATGTGATTTCTATGTACTGATGATGGGCCAGTCTGGAGGACTTGAGGCCGGGTCTTGACTGTATCTTAAGCACGGTGATTTTGGATGTGTGAGCACGTGCTTTTGGACTTATATGTCCAATAGTGTCCCTATGAGTGGAATTTCTGGCTAGGTGAGTGGTTGGATGTCTATTTGATGAGTTTGATGTGACTGCGGGATGTGTTCAGATGGTTTGAATATGACGAGAAGAGTTTGCTTGAAATGCAAAAAGGATTATTGGGTGCTTGATTTCCGTCTTGATGTGATGTGTAGTCTCGAGTTATGAGTGTATTGAAGGATCTTTCATGTTGTTTAACTACGGAACGAATTAACTATGATGAGTTATGAGTGTATTGAAGGATCCATGTTAGAAACCATGTTTAGGCTATATGTTTATCATGTTAGGACCCACTAGGATCATTTCTGTTGTGGAGTTATCTATTTATATTGAAATTACATACTCAGTCATACGCATTCATCTACATATCATATCTCAGTCTCTGTTACCATTTACCGATACATCAAATCATTATTTTTATGCTGATCTTTCATGACATTGTGAGCCCGAGAGACTCGAGAGATTGATGACTGAGTGAGTACGAGGGCCTGATTGTGAGGATATTGATAGGATCAGGCTACATGCCGTAGCAAGTATTATTGATTTATGAAGGGAGCGAGATGCACGCCGCAGCAGATGTTATTGATTTACGCCATGATTGGCTTATTATAGCGCTTGGGCTGAAGGAGACCCTCCAGAGTTTGCACACCCACAGTGAGCACAGGTACCTATTGAGTGCGAGTGCCGAGCGATTGAGAGGATTGAGTGACTATGAGGACCGAGTGACTGTGAGGACTAAGTGATTGGGATTACCGAGTGACTGGTAGGACTGAATGGAATGATACTCTGAGAGTATGCATATGTTTTTTGCCACTGAGTGGCATCGCATTTGTCATGCACACTTGATATACAGGCATAGAGATGCATTTTTTCTCATGTTGTACGGTATCACGTCATTCATGACTTCTCACATATCGACATGTAGGAATAGAGACATACTTTTATCATGCCATATGATAGAGAAATTTCTTATCTATTGTTGAAAGTTTGGAGAAAAATCACAGTTTTCAGACTTACTCATATATTCGTTGATTTCGGCAAAAGATTGGAGTTTTACTGTAATACTTGATAGCAAATGACTATTTTTTCGGAACTGTGAACGAGATGAGCATTTTTATCGTAGAGTTATTACTTGTGTTACTTTCATTATATTGTTATGAACTGCTACTGGTTATTGGTGTTGGAATCCGACCTCTGTCCCAGCTCGTAACTACTTTCAAACTAAGGTTAGGTTTGTTACTTATTGAGTACATGGGGTCGGTTGTACTCATACTACACTTCTGCACCTTGCGTGCAGATTTTGGATAATGATATTGATGTGTATGATGGAAGCTAGCATTGAAGACGTACCTGAGTTCCAGTTACAACTGCCTCTTGTTCACGGTAGCCCTAGACTTATGAAAATATGTTTACATACATTCGGACAGATGATGTATTTATTTCATACTAGCTTTGTAAACGATAAATGTTAGAAACTCATGATTTGTACTACTAGTCCTTGGGAACTCTTTGTATAATAGTTCAGTTGTATTAATATTTCTTCTCTTAATAAATATCATTTGAACTGGTTTGTTGTTAACTGGCTTACCTAGCGAGTCGGGTTAGGTGCCATCACAAAGGTTTGGTTTTGGGGTCGTGACAGTACACCTCGCTAGGCAAGGTCCCAAGCTCGTCCCAGTCCAGGCTTTTTCCAGCTTGCCCTGTCCGGAAAAAAAATAATTTTCTTATGAAATTTGGACTTGGAGACTTCGACCCTAGCCTATGATTACTTCCTAAACGATTTGAAAGAGGGTTGGACATATTTTGAAGGCAACAAGGTCTTAGGAACACAAATAGAACATGGATTCATAATCATCTCGTATTTCTAGCTTTTATGATTCAAAACAATATTTGGATTGCTTTTAGGATCATGAGTGGCTAAAACCCCCTTTGTTCTTGGATTATGGGTTGTTCTTGATTATTGTTGTTTGACGGCAGGCAATATTACTTGATTTAATCATAATGATTTATTTATTCAATCTTGCACTCAATTATTTACTGTGTAGCTAACAGTAGAATACTATTTACGAATTTATAGTTGAACTCGAAAGTAGGAAGTATAGATTGCATATAAGATTTAATAGAGTAAGTTCTTGCATCCGAGTATCGGAGAATAGATTTGCAATTATGAAAGATATATTCAATTGTCGTACTTGGTTATTATTGCAGGAAATACACATGTGTTCTAGTTAACTCTGATTCTATAGACGTATAGTCTTAGGTTGGCTTGAATAGGCGAGTGAGGCATCAAAAGAACTTCGTGAGCATAAAAAATCTTATTAATCAACATATCAAGTAGTTGAATCAAGCGAAAAAACTTAATAGGAGAGACATTAATCCCATAAATCTGAAATATTCCCATCTTATTGAATTCGCTCATAAGTGTTTGTATACGCTACTTGCATTATTATTTCTTAGTTTTCATAGTAATTTTAGTTATAATAAATAGTTACAATCATCTTCCTCGAAACTGCTCGAACAATTAACTCAAAAATAGTTTAGTTTTGGCAATAGTTGATCATAAATCCTCGTGGGAACGATACTTTCTTATCACTTTATTACTTGTCGACCGCATATACTTGTATTTGTGTTAGACCCAATAAGTTTTTGGCATTGTTGACGGAGATTTAGAAATTAGCTACCTGTCTCAAATAAGCTTTTAGTCATTATCTCTTCGAGTTTTACTTTGTTTGTTGTTTTTACTTCTACAGATGTTCTCATTGAATGCTACCGAGAAGTGAAAACTTGAACGATCTTCCTCCTTACGAATCTGAACCTAAAAAACTCTTTCACAAGTTAAAGAGGCAAGCCGAATCAAGAGCTAGAGCTTCAGAGTTGGGAATTATAGTCTAACCACAGCCAATAGAGATGACAGAAAATGATGAGCGACCAGTGATAGAGGTTGCAAGGCCTAATTTTGCAAACATGAACCAGGTTGCCGTGAAGCCTGACATAACTGGTCATTTTGGTCTTAAGCAGTACATGATGTAACTTATTCAGTCCACAGGGTAATTTGTGAGTCTCTCTCATGAAGATCTATAGCGGCATATCTATAATGTTTGGAGATTACGGATACTTACAACTATCCAAATGTTTTCAAGGACTATGTCAGACTGACTGTATTTCCTTTTTCTCTATTGGGGGAAGCAAAGTAGTAGTTGCAAAAGGATCAAACTAACTCAATCCGTGCGTGGGATAATCTAGCAAGGAAATGTTTTATCAGGTTCTTCCCCACAGAGAAGACTAAGTCACCAAGGAGCCAGATTTTTGGGTTTCAGCAAAGGAATAGCGAGACTCTTCGTCAAGCTTGAGAAAGATACAAGAAGCTATTGCCCACATCATTGTCAGACTGATGAGTTGTTGGGTCACACTTTTGTTGATGGATTAATAGAGGCCTCAAAGATGAATCTTGACTCATTCTGTTGAAGGAGTTATATGCAGCAATCTTATATGGTGCAACAAAGCAGAGGTCCAGTCAACCAGAATGCTAGTATGGGAATACATATAATCCTAATTGGAGGAACCATCCCAACTTCTCATGGGGTGGTAATTAGAATAATAACTAACCTCAAGGAAACTATAACTTATCACAGACGCCACCACAACAGGAAGAAGAGACTACAAATGATTTTATGAAAAAGCTCTTTCTTGATAATAAACAACTCAGGATTGACAATCAACAACTATGGACATATTTCAGAAATTTAGAGAGGCGATTTGGGCAAATAGTCTCCAATCAGAATGTTAGACCCGTTGGACCTCTTCCAAGCAATACTAAGAAAAATCCTTAGCACAAGTGCAATCAATCAATCTGAGAAGTGGAAGAGAATTGGAGGACTTGCCCTCTAAAAAATCTGTACTTGAAAAAGAGCTGGTGGCTAAGCCAATAAAGGAAGTAGAAAAGATAGATGATATACAAAGGAAAGAGATAGATGCAAGGACACCACCATATTCCACAAAGATTGTACAAGCAGAAAGATGATACTAAGTATAAGAAGATTTTAGCTATTTTAAGCCATGTACGGGTGAACCTGCCTTTGATGGAAGTGTTGTAGGAAGTGCCTAATTATTCCAAGTATCTAAGACAGATTGTGGCTAACAAGCGGAGACATGCAAAATTTGAAACAGTTGCACTTACTGAGGAGTGCAGTGCTAGAGTACAGAGTAAGCCTCCTCCAACGCGGAAGGAACCTAGATGTTTTACAATCCCCTTGGCCATTGGAAAAGATGATATTAGTAGAGCCCTATGTAATTTAGGGGCAAGTATTAATTTGATGCCACTAACTATTTTTAAGCAACTTGAATTGGGAGCTCCTAGACCTGCTAAGATCACTTTACAATTAGCAGATATGTCGTTGACAATGCCAAAAGGGATTAATGACGATGTGCTAGTACGAGAGAAGAATTTTATTTTTTCTGCTAACTTTATTATTCGTGACTACAAGGTAGATGAGGAAGTGAATAATATGTTGGGCGATCATTTTTGGCTACTAGTGAGCAATTATCGACGTGAGGGAAGAAAAGTTTAAGATGATAGTGCATGATGAGGAAGTCACTTTTAATGTGTACAAGGCACTTAACATTTTCAAGCATTATGAGAATTTATGCATGATTTATATGGTGGAGTCAAAGTTGATAGAGAAAGGTCATAATGTGAATCTTAGTGGAATTGAAAAGAAAGCTGAGTTAGAAGAAATGGTATTGGAAGCTAAATGTGTAAAGGTGAAAGAGAAACATGCCATGGAGGAAAGAAGATATCTCACTTGAGCGCGTAAGAAGGCAAGACTCCATGAGAGGAAGATGAAGCGAAAGCATCCACCTTAAGCTAGATGTTCATGTTGTGCCACAATATAAATTTAGGTATTTGTTGGGAGGCAACTCAGCTTTACTGTTTTCTTTTATTTTTGTTTGCTTATTAATTTTTCAATATGTTATTTTTTTAGTGTTTGTTTCTATTTTGTAGAAAGAAAAGCAAGGACATAATGGAACGACCTAACTGGTCTTTTTGAGCTTTAACAATCCGTTTAACGGTTTGAGACTTTGAGTAGCTTCGCATGATGCATCATGATTTGTGTGTAGGATTGGTTGTTCGGGATTTATTTGGAAGAGTGATTCTCAATTTGGAAGCTTTAAATTGAAAGAGTTTATCAAGGTTGGACTTTTGAGTAAACGGCCTTGGAATCATGATTTGAAGGTTCTAATATGTTCGCATGGTGATGTTGGACTTAGGCGTATGTTTGGATTTGAATTTGGATATTCCTAGAAGGTTTTGACTCTATTTACCGAAAGTTAGCAATCTGGAGGTTTGGAGAGTTCTTAAGTTTGACCGATAGTTGACTTCACTGATATCGGATTCTATTTGGTATTTGGAGCTTGGGGACAGACTCGTGTTCTCTTATTGGAATTGTGCGGGAAATTTGATTTCATTTTGAGTTGTCTAAGCATGATTCGTCGCGCTCGGAATTTGTTAAGGGAAGTTGGAAGTTTGAGAAGTTGATTAGTTTGATTTGGGGTGCGTTTCTTGGTTATAAGGCTATTTTTATGTGTTTTGAGACCTTGAGTAGGTCCGGTTTATGTTTGCGGACTTATTGGTATGATTGGACGGGATCTTGGGTCGCCCGGATAAATTTCGGACCACTCGAAGCATGTTTGGTGTTGCAATATTTTGCTGGTACTGGTGTGGTTTGCAATCATGAAGCAAGTTCCAGGATTGCAAAGGAGACTGGAAGGAAAGGTTTTGTTCTTCACGAACCCGACAGGGGGTCGCTAACGCAGTAAAAGAACTGATGTCGCGCCCCTTTTTCTCGCAAAATCGGGTTTCGACATGTTACAACTCTTTTAAGAAAGTATTAAAAGAGGAGAGTCGCTGCCTAACGGGTTTTAAGGTGCATTGGTGCACCTATTTGCATGTGAATCGGGTTTGACCAGTTTGCATCACCAAAAATCGGGTAAGGTCTCGAAATAACCTCGAAGAGAAGGTGTTAGGCACTCTTCGAGGTCCATAACTGTGGGTCCCGATCGCACTTGAATTATATGAATTAGTCAGATAAACAAAGACAGAGAAAACAAGAAGTTTGGGAAGTTTGATTATCAAAGACTTTGAGTAAATACAAACACTTGATTCAAGGATAAAATGGGGTATCCTAAGTTTTTTAGCCTAAAGGATCACCCCGTACAACATAAATAATACTTCGTAACTCCCTCAAGATGGGGTGTTACTCGTATTATTCAGCAGGCACAGACTATCATCTCCTGCTACCCGATTACTATCTTTGAGTTATTACCTAAAGCGCACTAGTTGGTTCTAAATCGTGCCTTATGTGTGCACTACCGGTCCCATGCCTATAGTCCAGGAGGCATTTGGACCTCTATTTTTGGGTGGTTCTAGACTTGACTTAGGCTGCTCAAAAATGTTAAAACTAGGCGACAATTCAAAATAAATAGGACTGCAATTAGATCGAATTAAAGGCTCACATTAGCCTCTGCAATTAGGCAAACAAATGCACGCAAATAGATTTTACATATTAGGCAGTTTTCAGAATTGAAGGGATTACAGTTGTTAACCTCTATAGGCATGGTTTCTAGATGATCTGATTCAGATGCGCAAGCCATTTTAGACCGAATGATTTCCAAATTACCAATTGGTAAATGACAGATGCTGCTAAGTGGCTTATTACAGATTATCAGTGGACACATCTATAGGAAGGTTTTCTAAGTGATTTATACAATAAGGAATAGCAGAACTTATTGGAAATGCTCAAAATTATTACGCTTCCTAATAATCGCGTGGATAAATAATAAAACAATTTGAAAAGCGAGTAGTGATGTCCTATATGCATGATTTCTAAAGCTTGGCGATTGGAACTGATTCTCATACAATTAGCTCCTATAGGCATGCTTTCTAGATGGATGATGAGATTGCAATAGCGAATTAATTAGTTAAAATCCTATGGGCATGATATCTGCTGAGCAGATTAAGGAGCAGTCATTAGCAATTATTTCCTATAGGCATGTTGTCTAGCAACATATAGCAGTAGACACAAGAATAAATAGAATACTCATGCATTGACAACATACTAATTATGTGAGTGTGTGATCCCCTAATGACATGATTTCTAATAGTGCATAAAGAGATTCACATATAACAAGTCGGATAGAAAAATAGGTCACACAAATCCTATAAACATGCTTTCTACCCTTTTTCATGCAAATAGTAAGAGATACCCATTTCTCAATTTCAGTATCACCCCAATTGTTATTACATAATTATTACAGGCCCAATAATGAATAAATTACAAAGTAGTACAAGTAATAACAGTAGGCCCAAGACAGGCCCAAAAGATACCCAGCACTGACAAGCCTTCAACTAAGCTCTTTCTCTACACAGATCTCAACATAGCCCAAAAACCATAGGAGAACTCGAACCAAACCCAACAACCATGGTTTGATCATAGGATCCACGAAACAATCACTTACACAAGTCAATTTGGACATTCAACAGGCATAAAGAAGTACAGAATTGAGTAGTAAGGAAAATAGCCAAAGAACCGCAGGCCCTAGTGTGTCAGAGTTCACGAGGGTCTCAAAATGGACCCCGAGCAGTGCTCACACTGGGAGGTTAATAGAGAAAGCTTTAGTGTCCTTGGCTTTCAGCCGGGCAAGAATTATAGGTTCAGAATAGGGTAAACAACTAATGAGAATGAAAATAGTAGTCAAATAGCAGAGTTTGAATAAGTGCATTTGGATTTTTAGAAACAAGCATTGTAAAGGTGATCACACAATGAACATATCAACACAGAGGGTAAGAAAACTAAAGTGACAGGTTAATATCCTAAGTCCACACTTAACACATTGAGGCAAGGAACATTTGTAAGAAAGCAAGGGGGATTATGGCTTTTAGGATTACGAAATTAATAAGCAAGGCTTTATGCCAAATAAGACAAACAACAGAACATTAACTTAAAAGGTTCAAGCCTAAGGGTCAAATTATGCTAAGCACCAGGGGTTGAACAGTGCAACTCATACCAATAAGGCAAACAGAATCAAATGTTATAGGGAACACAAGTTAAGAAGCTATTCTAAAAGGTTCCAACTAGTTGCTAGGGAGTACAGAGTTAGGCAGGGTAAGGACATACTAAGTGAATAAAATGATCATAGTAGCAAATCATAGCTAGAATGAGGGTCTTAGCATGGATTGGGGCATATCATAGATACAAATCAATCACCATAGAAATACACGACAAGGCAGGAAACAAACTGATGCCATATAACCAATGTAAACACTCAAAGTACCAATACATTAAGCTAAACGAACTTCAAACAGTCTAAATTGCTCAAGTTAAACACAAATAGATTTTAGAACTGACAATTTAGGCATGAGCAAATGCTAGAGAGGTTCATATCATAAGCAGAGTTACACATAGAGATAGTCTAAAAATACATTAGGTTATGCAATTTCATAGGCATGAATATGATAATCAGGAATATAAGAGAATGAGCATTGCACAGGCTAAAGAACTCACTAGTTACTGATTGACAAATAGACAAACAAGAAAAGAACAGAATCACTTTGAACGCCAACAAAGCAGTATAACTCATGACCTTAGATGCGTCAAGTTCCCAAGGGCTTCGAGGAACCCAGGGCAATGCTCACACCCAAGGAAGGTCGAGAGAAATAGGAATTCCTGTGGCCTTGGATTTCATTCGGCCAAGAGCCAAAGTAGAACAAGACAATAAGCGAACAACAGAGTGAAGATCTTTAGCTTTTTAGTGGAAATTTTGTGATTCAAGGTCTGTCCAAAAGGGAATGGGGGAGGGGTTTATATAGCAGTCAAAATCGAGCAAACATATAAGGAAACAACATAATTTAAGCAACAAACAAGGAAAAGAAACATGCAAATCGATTTGAAATCAATGTACGAGAGAAAATCTTTAAACCCTAATTTTTTTAGGGAAAGTGTAAATCAACAGAATCCAAACAAAATCGAACTCACACAGTATGGTATTGAACGTTCATAGACGAAATAGTGCTCAAAATCAAAGATTGGAACCACGTTGGTTTGATTTCGGAAGATATTGCTTGCCATGTTTAGGCAAACACCTAGGTAATATCACAAACGGACAACCAGTACCAAAGGGATTCGAATATGGCAAGATAATGGTAGTCGAATCCCATTATCAGTGGGATTAGGATAAGGGATTAAGGGGGAGGCGGTTAGGGTTCTCTAGAAGAGAGAATAGGAGAGTTGAGCGTTTAGGGGTAGCGGATTAAGGGGAAATGGGTAGGGTTCTAGGTTTGGTTAATTTAAGAGGGGGGAGTGGACGATGGTCGTTGATCTTGAGAGATTAACGACTGAGATCAAACAATTGGACGGGCGGGTCGTTTAGAAGCGGGTCGCGATCGGGTATTAGACATGGGTGGTTTGGCTTTGGGCTGGGGTAATTGGGCTAGGTATTTGAGTGTTTGGGCCATTCATTTGGTCCGAAATTGGTTTAAAAATTGGGCTGTTGTTTAAATACCCAAAATTTATCAAAAATAATTTATAAAAGTAATTAATAAATAACAAAAAATATTATTTCTACACTAAAATAATTGAAAATAATAACGTAACATTATAAAAATATAAAAAGATATTTTTGCACAAATAATATAATTATACATGAATATAGGCTATTATTGTAAAAATATGCAATTAGCCTAAAAATGCAAATGCAATTATAGAAAAAATAAAGTAAAATATTATAAAACATACATGTTGGTGTAAATAATAAGTTTGGATGATTTAGTCATCATAAAATAATTTAAAGTATAATTATTAGATATTTATATAATAAAAATATAGAAAGAAATTGATTTAGACCTTTAAAAATTATGAACAATTATAGAAAATTCTTGTATAGGTTTGTAAACTAAATGATGACGCAAATATGCCATTTTGAAAGTATATATATGCATTTTTTTAGAAAATATGAGGGAAAATTGGGTATCAACAGTTATCCCTCTTTACCCGGGAATGATAAAAGAATTGTCGGGTAAGGAAATGATGACCAATTTTGACCGAATGGGATGATTTGAAACATGGAGGCCAAACTCTGGTTTTTGAGTTTCCTACATATCCATGGTGTTACGGAAATCAGGTCGTGTGTAGTTCTGGATCCAACAGTGAAATGAACCGATGGAGTTGTTATAGGAATAGTCGTATGCTTCAGAAAGGCTCTTTTAGATAAGAAAATATCAAATGAGTTTATACGAAATCATCAACGGATGTATCTTAGAATAGGTATCTGAACAGTTATCAAGTAAAAGTGGGTAACTGATGGTGGTTGACTGTGTTTGAAATAATTGCAGGATATGAGCATTGAACGAAAACCGAAGGGACGATTGCTCCCGTTAAGAGAACGGTTACCTCCTGGATTACCTGCAAAACTTAAACACAATGCATGCAAGTATATATGGGATTATTGCGAGAATTTAAACATGATGCAAATTCCCTTTGGACCATGAAAGTTGTCTTTGGACGATGCAGTTGATGTCCTTAGACCATGATGTCCTGGGCCATGAATCGCGTGATAAAGGATTCGCAGGCCATGAAATAATATTTCGGTCCATGATAATGGTGCCTCTGAACTATGACGCCTTTGAATAAGGATGTACAATATTGAGAGGTCCTCAGGCCATGGCATGGTGTCTTCCGGCTATGCGGATGATGCCTTCAGACTATGATGCCTTTGGACAAAATGGCGATGTTTTAGCCCATGAGATGCAAAGACATGATGCTTGGTCATATGAGAAGCGAAACAAGACAGAGCTTAGTCTTGTATAAGATTGGGGCAGAGCTTAGCCCCGGGAAAGTAGAAAATAATGCTAGATTTCAAGTAGCATAATGGAGGTAGCATTTGGTATTATGCAAGGATAAGGCGATGCTTAGCCTTATTCAAGGAAAAGGAGACAATGCTTAGTCTCATGCAATTAGGAGACAGTGCTTAGTCTCATGCAAAGAAAGGCAGAGCTTAGCCTATGCAATTAGGGAGGCAGTGCTTAGCCTCATGCAAGGAAAGGAGACAGTGCTTAGTCTCATGTAAGGGAAGGCAATGCTTAGCCTTATGCAATTAGGGAGGCAGTACTTAGCCTCATGCAAGGAAAATGATACAGTGCTTAGTCTCATGTAATTAGGAGACAGTTCTTAGTCTCATGCAAGAAAATGAGACAGTGCTTAGTCTCATACAAAGAAAGGCAATGCTTAGCCTTATGCAATTAGGGAGGCAGTACTTAGCCTCATGCAAGTAAAATGATACAGTGCTTAGTCTCATGTAATTAGGAGACAGTTCTTAGTCTCATGCAAGAAAATGAGACAGTGCTTAGTCTCATACAAAGAAAGGCAATGCTTAGCCTTATGCAATTAGGGAGGTAGTTGTAACGACCTGACTTGTCGTTTTAAGAATTTACGGCCTGTTCAGTGACTTAAGGTTTCGAGCAGCCTCGTAATATGTATTATGACCCGCGTGTGTGGTCGAATTTGATTTACGGATGATTCTTAGTGATTTGGGACACTTAGTCCCTAAGACGGAAGCTTAAGACTTAGAATTTTGAATGTAGTCAAAACTGTATGAAGACGACTCCAGAATGGAGTTTTGTCGGTTCTGTTAGCTCCGTTGGGTGATTTTGTACATAGGAGCGTCTCCCGACTGTGAATCTGAGGTCTGTAGCCAATTTAGGCTTGAAATGGCGAAAGTCAAATTTTTGGAGAATTGGACCGGAAGTGGACTTTTTGATATCGGGGTCGGAATCCGATTTCGAAAATTGAAGTAGGTCCATAATGTCAATTATGATTTGGTTGAAAAATTTGAAGTCATTCCGGATGGATTTGATGTGTTTCGACACAAGTTATAGAATTTGAAAGTTAAAGTTCATAGATTTTGAATTGGGGTATGACTCGTGATTTTCGAGTTGTTTGAGGTGATTTGAAGGTTCGACTAAGTTTGTATGATGTTTTGGGACTTGATGGTATGTTTAGTTGAGGTCCCGGGGGACTCGGGTGAGTTTCGGGATAGTTTCGGATCATTTCTCCTTGTTTTGCAACTGCTGGAGCTGATATCTGGTATTGTTCTTCGCGAACGCGAAGGGTCTCACACGTTCGCGAAGAAGGATTTTGGACGGCTGGGATTTTCCCATCGCGAACGCGATGAAGAAGCTGCGAACATGAAGAAATAGATGACAAAAACCTACGCGAACGCAAGTGGGCAGACGCGAACGTGAAGAGGAAAGGGAGTTGGGGGCCTGCCTGGCGTTAAGCCTTCGCGAACGCGACTCGTGTCTTGCGAATGGGAAGGGAAGCGGTTGGAAGGCATCGCGAACGCGATGAGGATATCGCGAATGCGAAGAATGAATCTGGGCAGCACATTGTTTGGCCTTCGCGAACGCGAGACAGAGGTCGCGGACGCGAAGAAGGCCTATCTGGGTAGAATTAAAAGTCCCAAAAATGGGGGTTTGAGTTCATAACTCAAAATCAAATTTGGAGCTCGGTAGAAGACGATTTTTAGAGAGATTCTGGCGTGGGTGTTTGGAGTAAGTGATTCTTATCCAGTTTTGATTAATTTCCATGATTATGTCTTTGAATCCATCATTTAATTCGGATTTAATGGAGGAAAAATCAAGATTTTTGTAAAATTTTCCAAAAACAAAAATTTACGATTTGGAGGTCGAGTTGTTATTGGAATGCGATAAAATTAGTATGGTTAAACTCATATCCGAATGGGTGTTCGGACTTTAGGAAAATTCTGTCGGGTTCCGAGAGGCGGGCATTGACTTTTATTGACTTTTTGGAATAAATTTTTAAGTCGACGTATTATTATCCGCAATTGTTTTCGACGAATTTTAATGGAGTTATACAATTAATTTGGATAGATTTGAGCTGTCCAGAGGTCAATTCAAGCAAGAAGACTATTTTGGAATATAGCAACTTCAAAAAGGTAAGTGTCTTGTTTAACCTCGAGTGGGGGAAATACCCCTTAGGCATTGAGTATAATGTGCAAATTGTGTAATTGAAAACCATGTACGCGAGGTGACGAGTACGTACTTGGTTATATGTGCAGATTTCATTGATTAAAATCCTTATACGCCTTTATGTATTAAGTTGGAAATTATTGGCTCTTATTAAATCCTCTATTTGTCATGCCTAGATCCTTGTTTGTTGAAATTGGTTTTATATGATGATTTGGAGTGATTGCCACCTTGAATTTATGTGAAATATTATTTTGTTGAGTTGTTCACTCCCGAATATTTTGGTAAGAGTTTGTGCACATTAGGGTCGAGCCATGGACTCTTTATTGTAGAAAATAATATATTGTCGATTTCTGTGGCAAGTTGTAATATTTGGGCACTTGATGTGCAATTTGTGATAAGTTGTAATATTTGGGCACTTGATGTGCAATTTATGATATGTTGTAAGCTTTGAGCACTTGATGTGCAATTTGTGATATGTTGTAAGATTTGAGCACTTGATGTGCAATTTGTGATATGTTGTAAGATTTGAGGATTTGATGTGCAATCTGTGATAAGTTGTAAGATTTGAGCACTTGATGTGCAATTTACGAAATGTTATAATATTTGGGTACTTGAGGTGCAAGTTGTATTATGCTGTGGTATTTGGGCACTTGAGGTACGATTTGTGAAATATTGTGATATTGATACGCATGCGGTGAGATAAGGGTGGCTTGAAACGTGTGGCTAGTAGGGGAACTACTAAAAGTCATGCAGTGATATAAGGTCAGGGTGTTGAAACGCATGCGGTGGGATAAAGGTGGCTTGAAACGCGTGGCTAGTAGGGGAACTACTGGAAGTCATGCGGTGTGATAAGGGTGGCTTAAAAACGCGGGATGTTATTTCGGGAAAAATGATTTCTTTAAAATTAAATGTGAAGGCTCCCGCGGTGATATTAGGAAAATGAGATATTATGAATTTATTTATGAGTTGGGACTACGAGGCGGTACCTCGGGAGTGCCCTTTGTTTGATATTCTCTATAGCTGCACTTGCCTTTGGTTACTTTATTTTTTTTTCGAAATTTGTAAATTCTTGTGGTTTTCCTAATGTATTATTTCACCTAATATTAAGTGTTTTGTATTTCTTGAGGTATTGTGTTGACCTTGACTTTTTCGTACGAGACTTTGAGGATTTGTATTTTTGGGTTGTATTTGTTTTGATGATTGAGTTGTTTTAAATAAAAAAAATATTCTAATATGTTTTAATTTAATAAACCTTTATATCCAAATCAGTAGTTGATCTGATGTTTCATTTTATTTGAAATAGTATTTTCTCCACCCAAATGATTCTAAAATAAATTCATTCATTTATTGATTTCTTAATTGATTTAAAGATTTTAACCTTACTTTATTGAAAAATAAATTGATCATGTGGATCTTATATACATTGAGGATATTGGCACATGGTGACTTTTAAATTGAAAGGATTATATTCAAAATATATATTTGAAAAGATTTATTGAAAGAATTATATTTGAAAAAAATAATTATTTGAGAAAATTATATTTGAAAGAGAATTATTTGGAAGAATTATATGTGAAAGACATTTATTTGAAGTACTTGATTTAATTGGGTAAAATTGTACTTATTAATTGTTGAGCGATATTAATGGTATTCTTGTGGTCTGTTGTGCACATCACCGGTTGTTTCATGTTGCTCTATTGTTATTTGTTTCCTATTATCTTGTATATTATATTGCACAAGTTATTAGACTAGTGAGTGTCTTGACTGTACCTCGTCTCTACTCCATTGAGATTAGTCTTGATACTTACTGGGTACCGACCGTGGCGTACTCATACTACACTTCTGCTCCTTTTTGTGCAGAGCTAGGTATTGAAGATAACAGACTTGAGCAGAGTTAAAGCGGGATTGTAAGGATTCAAGGTAGAGCTGCTTGGTCGTCGCAGTCCCTTGGAGTCTTTTTATTTCATTGTACTGTTAATTTGTAATCAAACAGTATTGTATATTCGGTCCTCGTGATCATTCCATGTATTCAGTTAGAGTTCGTGACTTAGTACTACCAGTCTTGGGAGGTTGTATATTCATATTTATTCCGCTGTTAGTTTTTGTTACTTATTTAATTCAAAAAAAATGGCTTCAAAATGTAATAGAAATTGGCTTACCTAGTCTTAGAGACTAGGTACCATCACGACGCCTGTGATGGGATTTTGGTCGTGACAGCAGTGCTTACCCTCATGCAAGTAAAATGAGACAGTGCTTAGTCTCATGCAAAGAAAGGTAATGCTTAGCCTTATGCAATTAAGGAGGCAATGCTTAGCCTCATGCAAAAAGAGGGCGATGAGTGATAGTAGAGTATTTCTTAGCTGGAGTGTGTTTATGTTTGGCAACTTTGTCGTTATGAAAATAGTGATTTTTGTGAATATTCCTGTTATGTTCATTGTGCCTGCATCCAAAGAAAAATCGTAAGCTTTGCGGTCAAGGTTGGTCTGTGCTTTCACCTTCTTGCTTTGCTTTTGCTCTTGTTTCGAGATCATGTTCGAGTTGTCCTGGGTAGCATCTGACTGTTTATAAAATAAAGTTTTTGAGAAAATATGCATGTATTTCATGAATGTAGCTTATTAAAACCATAGTAGTATGCAATATCAAGTAAGTTAGATGAACCAATGACTGTGACGCTTTTAGAGACATTGCGACTTCTTTGTATTAGAATTTTGAGGGTCCTCCTCAAAATTCTTCCCCAGTTCAATAAGCGATTCTTTGACCATTCTGCATATGACGAAGTTGACTGGACTTGCTCCGGAATTTTGAGGATCCTCCTCAAAATTCTGCCCCAGTTTCTGACCATGGTAAAAATGAAGATTTTATTGAGTTGTGACCGAACCCACAGGGCTTCCTACATATCCCCTCTTAAATGGGAATCAGGTCAAGTGTAGTTCAGTTACATCAGAAGAAATGCGAACAATCTAAACATAGTATCTCTTGACTGCGTCTGAGTTGATGGGCTTTGGCCAAATTTCTCCGTCCATTTCCGCAAGTATGAGCGCTCCTCCTGTTAGTACTCTGTGAACCATGTAAGGACCTTGCCAATTGGGTGAAAATTTTCCTTTAGCTTCATCTTGATGCGGGAAGATCCACTTCAGCAACAGCTGCCCCGGTGTGAACTATCTAGGTCCGACCTTTTTGTTGAAATCTCTGGACATTCTGTTTTGGTAAAGTTGACCATGGCATACCGCATTCATTCTTTTCCCGTTAATAAGAGCTAATTATTCATAGCGACTTCGTACCCATTCTGCGTCACTGAGTTCAGCCTCTTGCATAATTCTTAAAGAAGGAATTTCGACTTCGGCGGGAATGACAGCTTCAGTACCGTAGACCAGCAAGTAGGGGGTTGATCCGATTGATGTGCAGACTGTGGTACGATACCCCAATAAGGAAAATGGTAATTTCTCGTACCATTGCTTATGGTTGTCTACCATCTTTCTCAATATTTTCTTGATGTTCTTGTTTGTGGCCTCCACGGCTCCATTCATTTGAGGCATGTATGCTGTGGAATTATTATGCTTGATCTTGAAGGTTTCACACATACATTTCATTAAGTCATTGTTGAGGTTGGTGGCGTTGTCGGTGATGATGGATTCTGGCACCCCGAATCGGCAAACAATACGATCCCTAACTAAAGCTGCGGCGACTTTCTTGGTTACAGCTTTGTAAGATGCAGCCTTAACCTATTTTGTGAAGTAGTCTATGGCCACTAAAATGAACATGTGCCCATTTGAAGCGGCGAGTTCGATCGGACCGATGACATCCATTCCCAAAGCTGCGGAAGGCCAAGGTGCACTTGTTGCATTGAGTTCATTCGGTGGCACCCGTATCATATCTGCATGTATTTGGCACTGATGACACCTTTGAACATACCCGATGCAGTTCGTTTCCATAGTCATCCCAAAATATCCTGCTCTTAATATCTTCTTGGCTAAAACGAAACTGTTCATGTATGGTCCGCAAGTTCCGGCATGTATCTCTTCGAGCAGTTTGGAAGCTTCCTTTGCGTCAACACATCGTAATAATTCTAGGTCTAGAGTCTTTCTGTACAGAATTCCTCCACTTTGGAAGAAATGGTTAGATAATTTTCGGAGTGTGCGTTTCTAAGTATGGTTTGCATACTCCGGGTACTCTCCTTTTGCTAGGTATTCTTTGATGTCATGAAACCACGGATTCCCATCTGTTTCTTCTTCAACATGAGCGCAATAAGCTAGCCGATTATGGATCCTTACTGGAATAGGTTAAATGAAATTCTTATCCGGGTGTTGTATCATGGAAGACAGGGTGGCCAATGCATCTACCAACTCATTATGGATTCTTGGAACATGTTTGAACTCTATCTTTGTGAATCTCTTCATCAACTCTTGCACATAGTACAGATATAGTAATATTATGGTATTCTTTGTAGCCCACTCTCCTAGAACCTGATGTACCAAAAGGTCTGAATCGCCAATTACCAGCAAATCCTGAATGTTCATGTCAATGGCCAAATTGAGCCGCAAGATGCAAGCCTCATATTCTGCCATATTGTTGCTGCATGGAAATCTGAGTTTTGCGGATACCGGATATTGTTGACCTGTCTCTGATACCAAAACAGCTCTGATACCCACTCCTTTGAAATTTATAGCCCCATCGAAGAACATTCTCCAACTGTCGTGGGTTTTGATGATCTCTTCTCCTACAAATGATATCTCTTCATCGGGAAAATACGTTTTCAACGGTTCATATTCTCCTCCTATAGAATTTTCTACCAGATGATCTGCTAATGTATGTCCCTTTACCGCCTTCTGAGTTACATAGACGATGTCGAATTTACTCAATAGTATCTGCCATTTTGCCAGCTTCCCTGTAGGCATGGGTTTCTGGAAAATATATTTCAGAGGATCCATCCTTGATATGAGATATTTGGTATAGGCACAGAAGTAGTGCCTCAATTTTTGATCGATCCACGTCAGGGCACAGCAGGTGCGTTCCAAAAAAGAATACCGTGCCTCGTAGGGTGTGAACTTCTTACTCAGATAGTATATAGCCTGCTCTTTTCTCCCCGTCTTATCGTGTTGTCCCAAGACACAACCGAAAGCCCCATCTAGTACGGACAAATATAGTAGCAGAGGTTTACCAGGTTCCGACGGGACCAGGACTGGTGGTGTGGACAAATATTCCTTGATTTTGTCAAAAGCTTTCTGGCATTCTTCAGTCCAACTTGTTGCGCCATCTTTCTTTAACATTTTGAAAATCGGCTCACAGATCACAGTTGATTGTGCTATGAAGCGGCTAATGTAGTTGAGACGCCCCAAGAAGCTCATCACATCTTTCTTGTTCCTCGGAGGTGGAAAATCCTGGATAGCCTTGACCTTTGCCGGATCCAACTCAATTCCTCGGCGGCTGATGATGAATCCTAACAACTTTTCGGCAGGGACCCCAAAAGAACATTTTGTGGGGTTCAGTTTTAAATTATACCTTCGAAGCCGATCAAAGAACTTCCTCAAGTCTGCTATATGATCTGTACCTTTCTTGAATTTGATGATGACGTCTTCCACATATACTTCTATCTCCTTGTGTATCATGTCATGGAAAATGGTTATCATGGCCCTCATATAAGTGGCTCCAGCATTCTTTAGACCAAACGGCATCATTTTGTAGCAGTATACTCCTCATGTCATAATAAAGGCTGTCTTCTTGGCATCTTCTTCATCCATCCAGATCTGATGATATCCCGAGAAACAATCCACAAAAGACTGGAGTTCATGCTTGGCACAATTGTCGATCGGTTTGTGTATATTGGGCAACGGGAAATCATATTTAGGACTTGCTCTGTTATAATTCCGATAGTCGACACATACTCTGACTGTCCCATCTTTCTTTGGAACCGGCACAATATTAGCCAACCAGGTTGGATACTCAACCACTCTGAGAACCTTAGTTTTGAACTACTTGGTGACTTCCTCTTTTATTTTCAGACTCATATCTGGTTTGAACTTTCTGAGCCTCTGCTTTACAGGCGGACACATAGGGTTGGTAGGTAGTTTATGAGCCACTATAGATGTTCTCAAACCAGTCATATCATCAAAAGACCATGCGAAAATATCTTTATACTCTTTCAGGAAACAGATGTACTCTTCTTTTTCTGATGGTGACAGGTGAATGCTTATACGAGTTTCTTTGACTGTTTCGGAATTTCCCAAATTGACTATCTCAGTTTCGTCCAGATTGGACTTAGACTTGTTCTCAAAATTTTCTACTTCTTTGACAATTTCCTCTGGTATTATATCTTCTTCTTCTATTTCTCTTATCACTATCCTTATGTTGCATTGTCTCATTACATGTCACAGTTGTTGGTTCATCAGGATAAGTAATAATAATGTTGTAGAGAGAAAATGTAAAGGATAATAATAAATACTAAAATAGCAAACCATTGATAAGTACCAAAACGTCAAACAAAAGCAATTTTAACGATCCAAACAATTAAAACAAAATACTGAAAAATGTCTTAAAACGCCCATAAAAATTGTTTTCAAAATAAATGATGCTAATGGCCAGGCTACCCCGGAACTTGGCAGGCCCGTGATGGTGTAGCGGTCCAATTTCTGAGAATAGCTCCCTTCTCCACTGTCTAAATGACGAGGCCTTCCTCCTCCTCCTCCTCCTCCTCCTCCTCCTCCTCGACTATTGCACTGCATTCCATATCTTCATCTTTCCAGAACAGATTCCTTAAGCCAGCTAAAACTTCATCTTCTTTAGATCCCCACATCATGTCGGTTTGATGAAAGGACTGGCTCAAATGTGGTACCGGCTGCTCAAGAGGGTAATAAGGACCACGCCATGGCGGCAACTAATCGTTATACTCCTGCCAGGTGTACTGATATCCAAGTCCAAAGGTTGTGCCGTGACGCTTTAGCTGTATTGGTTTAGTGATACCCTGGAGATTCTTACCGAACCCCCTACCAGGTTCATACCCTTCCCATTCCAATATGCTCTTTATTTTACTACTCCGCCATTTATCTTTCTCAATCGCGTTGACACGCTCAATGCAATGGTATGTCTCTCCACCCAACTTCCTTTTATTATCAACAACCGGAACAGTCTAATTGGTGTAAATAGGGTTACTCCCATCCCCGTGGATGATTACTTCCTAATGATTTTATTCGAACTTCACGGCCTGGTGTAAAGTAGAGGCCAGAGCCCCAGCAGTGTGTATCCAAGGTCGTCCCAACAACAGATTGTATGTGGCGGATATGTCTAACACTTGAAACTCAACATCAAACCAGGTCGGGTCCATCTGTAGATAGAGGCTGGTCTCCCCAATTGTGGCCCTTTGGGACCCATCGAATGCTTTCACGTTCATACTCTCTGCTTGTATCTCATGCAAACCTTTACCTAACCTCTTCAAAGTGGTTAATGGACAGATGGTGAGACTTGAACCCCCATCTATCAAGACCCTGGCAATGAATTGTTCTCACACTGCATTGTGATGTGCAGTGCCCTATTGTGACTCAATCCTTCCGGCGGCAGTTCACCTTCGTGAAAAGTGATCTTATGGCTTTCCAATACTTGTCCTACCATATTGGCCATCTCTCCACTGGTAATGTTATTGGGTACATAGGTTTCGTTCAACACTTTCATCAACGTATTCCTATGCGCCTCGGAGTTCTGTAGTAGTGATAGAATGGATATCTGAGCAGGGGTTTTGTTCAGATGGTCAACCACAGAATACTCTCTTGCTAGCACCTTTCTCCAAAGATCATCCGGGCTAGTTTCAATGATAGGCGGCTTAAAGTGTCTTCTTTACTTGTCCCTCCCAAATGTTCGGGCGTATAAACCCTACCAGTTCTAGTCATGCCTTGTGGTGCACCTGTTTCCTCCATTTTTGCCTTTCCTTTCCTTCTCGATTCTGCAGTATACTCCCAGGGTATAGCATTGGACTTAAAGGACGGTGTGTGTGCTACCGTCACGGTGAAAGGTGTGGTCACTTCCACTTCGAACGGAGTTGGCGCGACTGAGGACGTTGTTACTTCAACCTCAAACGGAGTTGGTGTGGCTACTTCAATCTCAATTGGTGACTGAATCTGTACCACGATGACTGTGAGAGTGACTGGAGGTATATTAGGACTATCCCCTTCATGAATGAGTCCAATTGACCCTTTCGGATCCCATTCTTCATCGGTTTCTATCATATTTACCCCTTCGCCCCTGTGATCCGGGAGAGGATTGTTGCGGACATTAGGTGCAACCTCTTTTGCTTGTATAACCTTGGTGTCAATCAACGTCTGGATCTTATCCTTCAAAGTGCGACATTCATCAATAGTATGAACTTTCATGCCAGAGTGGTTGGCACATGTCTTATTTGGGTTAATCCATTGGGAGGAATTTTCTACAAGAACAGTGGGAATCGGAGTGACATAACCGACAGCCTTCAGTATCTCATACAATTGGTCGATGGGTTTATCAATTGGGGTGTATTGTCTGGGCGGTCTGCGTTTTTGGTAGTTTTGGCGGGCTGGTGGTGAGTGGTAGTATGTTGGCTGGGTGTTATAAGTATGGTAAGTGGCGGCAAGTTGTTGGTATCTGGGAGGTGAAGGCTGATATGTGGGTGGGGGTGTTTGGTATGTGAGAGGAGACTTTGGACCTTGGGCCACCATTACTGCCCCTACTTCCTTCTTTTTAGAAATACCGCCTGACTCTAAGGCTTTGTTTGTAGCCGGGAGTGCTTCAAAATTTGTCACCATTCCGCTCTTAATTCCCTCTTCTATTCTTTCTCCCAATTTGATGATGTCAGAAAATTTATGGTTTTCAATGACCATCAGTCTCTCATAATACTGCGAATCCTGATCTCGGACAAAGAACTTATTCATCTATTCTTCTTCCAGTGCTGGCCTTACTTTCGCAGCTTCTGACCTCCACTAAGTAGCATACTCGCGAAAAGTTTTCGTCGGCTTCTTTTTAAGATTCTGAATGTAGAAGACTTCTGGCATATTTTCTGTGTTGAACCTGAACCGATCCATAAAATATAATGCCATGCTCATCCAATTAACCCATTTCTTTGGGTTTTGACTGATGTACCAAGACACGGCGTCTCCAGTGAGACTCCTCATGAACAACTTCATGCGGATTCTTTCATCTTTGCCAACCCCTACGAGCTTGTTACAATATGTTCTCAAATGTACCTTCGGATCACCTGTCCCGTCAAATATTTCGAACTTAGGAGGTTTGTAACCCTCTGGCAGTTCTACGTCCGGCTGAATACACAAATCTTCATAATTCAAACCCTCGACACATTTACCCCCTTCGACACTTTGGACTCATCCAGTAAGTTTCTTGAGTTCCTCCGCCATGTTTTTGATGAGCAGGTCCTTCTCGGCGGACTCCGGTGTGTAGAGGGTCTGTTGTGGGGTATGAGGTAAGGTTTCCACGTATATGGGATTGCTTTGATGGACTCCAGGAATTTGGGCGTAGTGGTGGTCGTTGGTTGAGTTTTAGGGATCGAGTGTAGTTTGTGGTGTATTTTGAGGAGTGTGGTAGGTGGTGGTTTGTGGATACTGGGTCAGATGATGATGATGTTGTGGAGGGGTCGGTACTGGCGGAGGGTTGGGATTTTGAGGAGGTGTGGCATATTGATGAGGTGAAGGAGGATTCTGCGGGTGTTGGTTTTGTATGTTCTGGGAGGTGCTGGGTTTTGGGTGTTTTGTTGGTTGATGTCGGGGACGTTCAAGGTAAGGGAAAGGTTTGACAAGTTCTGGACCTACTCAAGTTACCCTTGTAACTCCAGTATTTTCTGTTCTAACCATAAGACGAAGTCATTCTGTGTCGGAGTACTCCGACCATCTGAAGTTTCGACATTCTCTGCATGTGTAGTGTTGTCTTTTCTGATACCGCTCATATCATCCATTTTAGCTTTTCCTTTGTTTTTGGGATCACTTAGAGGAGGAGGAGGTGGAGGACCTCTAAATCTGGTATGATATGCTAATGATGCCAGTATGCACGAATTAGCCTTAGGGAATGGGAATAATCAAAAGAAAAGAAAGCAAAAAGGTAAACAAGTCAGTAAGGATTATTAAGAGGATATTTGTAGTATTATAAATTCATGTCCTAATTTTGCGGACCTCATTGTGCCCGAGGTAGGCCTAAGCAACATATAGTTCTGGAGAAAATTGATGTCAATAATTGTGTCATTTCATTAATGTGATAAATGAACCAAATCTCTACTAAAATGACAATAATTATAAAGAGTTACTAATGGCATTTGACTTATTACAATCAAAGTCTAAAATGAGTCTAGATAACAAATAAAATATTATTCCTAATCTATTTGGTCCCATAGGAACCTTCTTCATGCTTGGCCTTCTTAGCTCCATCAATCAGTTTTCCCAGGTCGCGCATGTCCAACAGTAGATAAGCCCTTGCTAGATGCCCTCTTTTGTTTCCCTCTGCATTCTGACAGTCTGAGATCCTTTTCCTCATCTTTCCCTCAACCTCCATCAAACCCTGCTCCAAATATTCCAACCTTTCTATTGATTTAATAGCGATTCCTTTCTACTCATTGATTGTTTCCATGTCCACTTTGTGTTGTTCAAATGCCTGGCTTTATATTCAAAAACCCTTTTGCGCAACATCCTGTATTTGACTTGTGCCTTAGTAGCGTCGTCTATGACCCTATTCCTCAGATTAATCCCTGGCTTGACATCTCCCGCTATATCATCTACCAACCATTATGGGTAGAAGTACACATGGCAGGCGTGATACTGATCTGGCTCGATGGTATCTTTCTCCACAAAGATCTTTTGATGCCACATATGTTGTGCCTCGAACTTGAATAGAATGCTGTTCAAGTCTGCTTTGTACTGGACCATGTTGGAAAGTCGAGGTATAACCTGCTTTCTCCCAGCTTGCCTCATAAACCTTATAGGAGCATAAGGATAGATTCCTCTCAACCCGATTAGCACTAGATGAGGAGCCTCTCTCGACCTGATTATGAACTCACTGCTAGGGAACCATTCGAACATCCAATGTACTTTTTCATCAGTCAGATTGCTGAAGAAATGTACGCAGCTTACAGCGTTTCCCGGTTGCGCAAACCTGTTTGGGATAAAAGTTTTTCTCTTCTGATGGTGATAGGCTATATGGTCATTCCATGGTCGTCGCGGAAGTTCTTGACGGAATTCACCTCTCTGAAAGTGTTCTAACAACCATACCTGTAGCAACAGATTGCAACCCTCGAAGTGCCCATACCTTTTTTGCAACGGTCTAAAGCCCGGTACATCTTAGCCAAGATCATAGGGACAATGGTGTAAGTTTGCCCCTCAATTACCTCCATTAAAGTTCTAGCAACCATAGCTAGGTGAGTGTGGATCCTTTCTCCCTTCATTGGAAATATCAGCATTCTTAGAAAACAAACAATGAATACGCAAACCCGGCGGTGTGTCCAACCCAAAGAACTAATGGCAAGTTCATCATGGTAAAGGCGATATGACGTGTTGTGCCCATAACGCTCATAAAGGAACTCAAATGGTATATAAGACTTCTTCAGATAGAGTAACTCATCATTTTTCTTGAAACCCATCATTTTCAAGAAACCTCGGGAAGTGCGATTTTCTGGTACCAACAAACCAGGTCTACCCCATGGGAGTCCAGCGATGCCTCCTATTTCTTCTAAAAGAGGAGTCATTTCTATGTCGCCAAAACGGAAGACGGCTCTCTTCTCATCCCAAAATATGGTGGCGGCCTCAATTAATGCATTATTTGGCTGAATATCTAATAAAGAGGGTAAATTCCCGAGGACTCTTTTTACATGGTTTTTGTCACTTTGTGAGAGGTTTTTCCACCAATCCAGCAGCAAAGGTGGGATATTTTGAACCATGCCGAACTTGGGAACTTCGTGCCTCAATTCTGTAAAACAAATAAAGTTAGCCCTTTCCCCCTCCGAATTTGACTATTTACACATTAATGATCGGCATACTCGCATGTTTTATCCAAATAATGCACATATAGTGATGGTATCCATTGGGATTACGGAAATCCCGGCGGACTTTGGACAAGGTTTGCCTTAGCGGGTTATCACGCGGACAATGTACTAACCCATACTAGATTTGGACATGATGCATGCATAGTTAATATTAGAGTGGGGTTTCTAAAGTCTAGACCGGTACCCTCAAGCGGACAACTTAAGAGGAAAATGCACGGAACCGTAGACTGCACCGCTGGTTGACTAGTTTACTGCAAATAAGCCTTTCCAAATTTAAAGGGTGATTTCGGAAGAGCGCGGACACTCATCAAGCCCCGCTATGGTATTAATTTGGCACGAGCAGAATATGATATGGAGCATGCTTTATGCAAATATAAACAACACGTTGTCAAATATTTTGCATGATGAAAATAGTAAATGCAATATTAAAATAAAACGTAAAAGACATGAAAAGAAAGGAAAACAACAAGAAGTTAGTTCGTGCAATGTGGAAATCATAAAAAGTAAGCGAGGGAGTAAGGGTGGGGAGAAACATGGTGTAGCAATTAAGAAGGCGACTTGGAGCAAATAAGTATGACTAAAAAAGGAACACGCATGTTAGAGCCAATTTGAGCAAAGAAGGGAAAATAAGGGAAGGGATTTGCATATTAATACGAATTCAAATAGAGGGATAATAAGGGAAAGGGTGTGCATGCACCAATAATAAAGGGTAACAGGAGCGGGATATTGATGTAGCAGCAAAATAATAAAAGAACAAGGAAACACGTTTATGAGAGAAGACTAATTCATATAAACCAAGTTTGCTATGGTAAGAGCCTAAATATCCCCAGCAGAGTCGCCATGATGTCGCGCCCCTTTTTCTCGCGAAATCGGATTTCAACATGTGACAACTCTTTTAAGAAAGTATTAAAAGAGGAGAGTCGTCACCTAACAGTTTTTAAGGTGCGTTAGGGCACCTATTTGCATATGAATCGAGTTTGACCAGTTTACATCACCAAATATCGGATAAGGGCCCGAAATTACCTCGAAGAGAAGGTGTTAGGCAATCTTCGAGGTCCACAACTGTGGGTCCCGGCCGAACATGAATTATATGAATTAGTTAGATAAACAAAGACAGAGAAAACAAGAAGTTTGGGAAGTTTGATTATCAAAGACTTTGAGTAAATACAAACACTTGATTCAAGGATAAAATGGGGGGTCCTAAGTTTTTTAGCCTAAAGGATCACCCCGTGCAACATAAATAATACTTCGTAACTCCCTCAAGATGGGGTGTTACTCGTATTATTCAACGAGCACAGACTATCATCTCCTGCTACCCGATTACTATCTTTGAGTTATTACCTAAAGCGCACTAGTTGATTCTAAATTGTGTCTTATGCGTGCAGTACCCGTCCCATGCCTATGGTCCAGGAGGCATTTGGACCTCTATTTTTGGGTGGTTCTAGACTTGACTTAGGCTATTCAAAAATGTTAAAACTAGGCAAAAATTCAAAACAAATAGGAGTGCAATTAGATCCAATTAAAGGCTCACATTAGCCTCCGCAATTAGGCAAACAAATGCACGCAAACAGATTTTACATATTAGGCAGTTTTCAGAATTAAATGGATTGCAGTTGTTAAACTCTATAGGTATGGTTTCTAGATGATCTGATTCAGATTCGCAAGCCATTTTAGACCTAATGATTTCCAAATTACCAATTGGTAAATTCCAGATGCTGCTAAGTGGCTTATTACAGATTATCAGTGGACACATCTATAGGCATGATTTCTAAGTGATTTATACAATAAGGGGCAGCGGAACTTATTGGAAATGCTCAAAATTATTACGCTTCCTAATAATCGCGTGGATAAATAATAAAACAGCGTTTGAAAAGCGAATAGTGATGTCCTATAGGCATGATTTCTAAAGCTTGGTGATTGGAACTGATTCTCATACAATTAGCTCCTATAGGCATGCTTTCTAGATGGATGATGAGATTGTAATAGCGAATTAATTAGTTAAAATCCTATGGGCATGATATCTACTGAGCACATTAAGGAGTAGTCATTAGCAATTATTTCTTATAGGCATGCTGTCTAGCAACACATAGCAGTAGACATAAGAATAGATAGAATACTCATGCATTGACAACATACTAATTATGTGAGTGTGTGATCCCCTAATGACATGATTTCTAATAGTGCATAAAGAGATTCACATATAACAAGTCGGATAGCAAAATAGGTCACACAAATCCTATAAACACACTTTCTACCCTTTTTCATGCAAATATTAAGAGATACACATTTCCCAATTTCACTATCACCCCAATTGTTATTACATAACTAGGGAATTTTTCGCGCTTCGCGCTGTTATGAAAAAATACTATTAAATTTAGAAATGATCTTTTTATAAATTTACTTTAGAAGTGATAATTTATTTCATGTATATAGATACGAAAAAAAGAATGATTCATATCACTGACTCCAACTTTGTTTGGAACTGACGTATAGTTATTGTTGTTGTTGTTGTTGTTGTTATTGTTGTATATAAAAATAATAAATTTAATTATATATATCAATAAGATCACAATATAAATGTTTTTAGTTGAATTAGAGTTCAAATGAACTATATTTTTTAATATCAAATATTCCTTAAAATGAAAAAGGGATTTTAAGAAATTTATTCATATATTCTGTGTTTGGAGAGCTTAACCACGACCCTCTTAGTCTAATTTCAAAATCATGTACCTAAGAACTTATTTTTCTTTAATTATATAATAAAACTTTTACTTGATGAGCTTTTCTTCTATTCAAGTAAAAGAAAATGAAAAATGAAACAAAAAACAGGGGAAAAAAGAAAATTATTTTTGTATTCCTTTCTCTTTTAATTTTTTGCCTTTCATTGTTCTTCTTTTACTTTCTATCATCATATTACTTGATATTCCTCTCAGTTTTCATCATCTAAATGAACTCGTATTATCGACTTTCCTCTTTATTATATTGTTATTGACTCCTATATTAGGACTCTCTGTTATCCTCATCTACAATACATTCATTGTGCTCACAAGTTTACGTTGCCTTCTCTATTACAATTGTAACAATATACAATAATACAATATAGAGACAAAAGAGAACCAAATAATGAGAAAAAAAAAGGATTAACTAAAGGTCTTAGAGAAGTGTCAAACTTATGATTTGACATACAATATTTTAGGATTTGGCTCTTCTTAAGAGAGGTATGTCAAGACCCTATAGCCATTCATTCTCTGCTTGACATAATAATTGGTTGTATGTAGCACACTCCTTCATCATCTTATAGAATAAGCTAATCAACAACAACAATAACAATAACAGACCCAATATAATCCCACAAGCGGGTTCTAGGAGGGTAGTATGTACGCAGACTTTACTCCTACCTACAAGAAGGAAGAGAGGCTATAAAAGAAATTAACCAATGATCAAAAATATCTGCTCCAAATGCGTAAAATTAAATTCTAATTTCACGCTATTTTTTCCCTTTCTTTTACCTTTTCCTGTTTTTTTTTCGTCTTCTTTATTTTCTTATATCTATCTATCCATTTATCTTTTCAGAAAGAATGTCTACTTATGTTTTCTTTCTTCTCTAACTTTTCATAACGAGCAACTCCTTAACTCTAAAATACTCTTTTCATCTTCAGTATCACCCGAAGTATACTAAGATTTTCTTTAATCTCAAAAAATCTGTTTATTTATTTTGGAATCTAAATTTTTCCTATCAATTCAATACACACAACATCTTCAAAAATTGGAGAGAATCAACAATATTAACAAAACTTTCAAGTTTTGGTCTCATTGACAATTGGACAATCCGAAGAATTTATTATTTGGGTCATTTTCATTGAAGATATATAAATTATCTGGTAACGAATAACACCTATCCCAAAATAGCATCAACACTTATTATTATTGATATAGTTTTTTATCTTAGGAATTAACAAATAAATATGCTTACAGTCTTTCAGTAAAATACATGAAAGACATCAAAGTATCTAGGCCATTTACATGAAATCGAGAAATTGAGAAGTATAAACTGTTTTTTTTTAATATAAAATAATACCTTTAGAAATTTACTTTCAGTTTAATAAAATCGATACTTATTAGATATCAAAATAGGAAGTAGGTCCCAAAACAGAATTAAAAAAAGAAGAAGAGAACAACATGAATAGAAAATCATAATTATCACCCAAAAACAACACATTAATGAATCACCAAAAAATAAATAGCATTTCAAAACAACTATTACAAGAAAAAATAAAATACCAGTGAATTACACAAAAACAATATTAGGGTAAACAAAATTACATTCATAGTAACAATATTCTTAGGTGAAAAATTTACTAACAATAAAATAGGGAAAAAGATTCCAAAGCAACTAACGTGGCTTAAAAATACATTGCATTAGTCTTTCTGAGCAACTTGTCACCTTTCTATCATATTACTGTGAATAGATAATGAGAAAATAACACGAAGATTTCTATTACTAATAATAAAAAGAAACATGGAGATCTCTAAAGTTTTGCATGATATAAGTCGTTCATTTGAGTATACTTACAATTTTTGCCCATTACTGCTTGCAATTAATCTCAATCATCTTTCTGTTCAATCACCACATATTGGACCTCTGCATTATTTGACAAATATGTTATCTTTCAAGTGATTGAATCTTATTAAATACAACAATCCCACCGCCGTACTCTTCTCCATTTTCTTGTTGCTGGCATTGAAGTAGCTTTTCAAACTTCATTAGAAGTAAAACAGAAAAAAACTTCTTCATGAGAAATAATAAAAAAGGATAGAATATATAGATTTTGTCATAGAAGAAATAATTAAAAAGTAGAGCAGATGATTGAAAAGGAACTTGAGAAAGAGAATGTAAAAGTAGAAGAATGAAGAATCGTTTTGTTTTAGTAAAAACGGACCGAAAATGATCAAAAGTGAGGGAAAAGAAGTATAAATGGCAGCCAATTAAGAGACGTGACTATTGAGTTGTTTTATTTATTTAGGGCACATTGCATAAATAGGGGAATTAGCCAAAAGATAGATAAATCCAAACCCTAAACTGTAAAAGGTGCCATGTAGATATACAGATTATTAAAGGATTCGCTTCAACTAAACTGTCCATATCGAGATTGTGTCTGTTATCACTTCATGGTTTCAAACATTCAATTATGGACTTTCAGTGACGTTTCAAAACAAAACTATAATGATGCATGAATCATTTTCATTTTATACAAGTGTTCAAACATTTTGGGGTAGAAGAAAAAAAAACTTATGCAACATTAGTAGATGTACAAATCACGTGTGTGAGGCCAAAAGCTCACCATGTTTCAATGTTGATCCTTCAGTATTCCTACAAAAATAACAACAATAAAATTTCTCAAAGAATACCGAAACGAAATGGAAAAAGGGATACACTATACGCGCACTACCATCAACAAAAACAAAGCACAACACTTCTACCAAATATTTTATACATAGATAAAGATTATGTTTTCGATGTGAATACAGCCTGAACTAACAGAGATTACTCCAGGTAAAAATAAATAAAAAAAAAGAAAATCACAAAAGGTAAGAGTGTTCCCCTATGGACCTTGAAGGTAACATTTTTTTTCCGAGAATTATATCACCAACATAGCAAATTTCACATGCCTCGCATTTCTTCACATGATGCAGACCCAGTGTTAGTAGACCGGAATTTGAGAAATATTTCATTGAAGCATACAACTAAAAGTTTATTCCCAAATTCAAAACCTTCACATTCCATCAAATGCACACTAAAAAGGAAAAAAGAGAAAACAAAAAAGAAAGTAGGATGGGCATGCAGGAAAGTAGATGTTGGCACTATTATATTAATTAAAGTTACCATAAAAAAAGGAAACTAATCTATAGATATACACAACGAAACGGAAGAAACACGTCTATTAATTTAAAGATTTGGAAGTTACTAACTGTATGTGAACGCCGTTATATAGGGATAGTAAAAAATAAAACGAACTAAAGGAGAAAAGGGCAAAAAAATGAGGAAACAGATAGATGCAAATCCTGGTCAATAAGCCTTGCCACGTCACAGGGCATTACCCCTCAATTATATAAATATATAGATTATTACATGACCAATAATGAATAAATTACAAAGTAGTACAAGCAATAACAGTAGGCCCAAGACAGGCCCAAAAAATACCCAGCACTGACAAGCCTTCACTAAGCTCTTTCTCTACACAGATCTCAACATAGCCCAAAAATCATAGGAGAACTCGAACCAAATCCAACAGCCATGGTTTGATCATAGGATCCAGGAAACAATCACTCACACAAGTCAGTTTTGACATTCAACCGGCAGAAAGAAGGACAAAACTGAGTAGTAAGGAAAATGGCCAAAGAACCTCAGGCCCTAGTGTGTCAGAGTTCACTAGGGTCTCAAAATGGACCCCGAGCAGTGCTCACACTAGGGAGGTTGATAGAGAAAGCTTTAGTGGCCTTGGCTTTCAGCCGAGTAAGAATTATAGTTTCAGAATAGGGTAAAGAACCAATGAGAATGAAAATAGTAGTCAAATAGCAGAGTTTGAAGAAGTGCATTTGGATTTTTATAAACAGGCATTTAAAGGTGATCACACAATGAACATATCAACATAGAGGGTAAGAAAACTCAAGAGACAGGTTAATATCATAAGTCCACACTTAACACATTGAGGCAAGGAACATTTGTAAGAAAGCAATGCGTATTATGGCTTCTGGGATTACGAAATTTATAAGCAAGGCTTTATGCCAAATAAGACAAACAACAGAACATTAACTTAACAGGTGAAAGCCTAAGGGTCAAATTATGCTAAGCACCAGGGGTTGAACAGTGCAACTCACACCAATAAGGCAAACAAAATCAAATATTATAGGGAACGCAAGTTAAGAAGCTATTCTAAAAGGTTCCAACTAGTTGCTAGGGAGGTTAATAGAGAATTCTTTAGTGGCCTTGGCTTTCAGCCGACCAAGAATTATAGATTCAGAATAGGGTAAACAACCAATGAGAATGAAAATAGTAGTCAAATAGCAGAGTTTGAAGAAGTGCATTTGGATTTTTAGAAACAGGCATTGTAAAGGTGATCACACAATGAACATATCAACACAGAGGGTAAGAAAACTCAAGAGACAGGTTAATATCATAAGTCCACACTTAACTCATTGAGGCAAGGAACATTTGTAAGAAAGCAAGGGGGATTATGGCTTTTAGGATTACGAAATTAATAAGCAAGGCTTTATGCCAAATAAGACAAACAACAGAACATTAACTTAAAAGGTTCAAGCCTAAGGGTCAAATTATGCTAAGCACCAGGGGTTGAACAGTGCAACTCATACCAATAAGGCAAACAGAATCAAATGTTATAGGGAACACAAGTTAAGAAGCTATTCTAAAAGGTTCCAACTAGTTGCTAGGGAGTACAGAGTTAGGCAGGGTAATGACATATTAAGTGAATAAAATGATCATAGTAGCAAATCATAGCTAGAATGAGGGTCTTAGCATGGATTGGGGCATATCACAGATACAAATCAATCACCATAGAAATCCAGGACAAGGCAGGAAATAAACTGATGCCATATAACCAATGTAAACACTCAAAGTACCAATACATTAAGCTAAACGAACTTCAAACAGTCTAAATTGCTCAAGTTAAACACAAATAGATTTTAGAACTGACAATTTAGGCATGAGCAAATGCTAGAGAGGTTCATATCATAAGCAGAGTTACACATAGAGATAGTCTAAAAACACATTAGGTTATGCAATTTCATAGGCATGAATATGATAATCAGGAATATAAGAGAATGAGCATTGCAAAGGTTAAAGAACTCACTAGTTACTGATTGACAAGTAGACAAACAAGAAAAGAACAGAATCACTTTGAACGCCAACAAAGCAGTATAACCCATGACCTTAGATGCGTCAAGTTCCCAAGGACTTCGAGGAACCCAGGGCAATGCTCACACCCAAGGAAGGTCGAGAGAAATAGGAATTCTGGTGGCCTTGGCTTTCATTCGGCCAAGAGCCAAAGTAGAACAAGACAATAAGCGAACAACAGAGTGAAGATCTTTAGCTTTTTAGTGGAAATTTTGCGATTCAAGGTCTGTCCAAAAGGGAATGGGGGAGGGGTTTATATAGCAGTCAAAATCGAGCAAACATATAAGGAAACAACATAATTTAAGCAACAAACAAGGAAAAGAAACATGCAAATCGTTTTGAAATAAATTTAAGAGAGAAAATCTGTAAACTCTAGTTTTTTTAGAGAAAGTGTAAATCAGCAGAATCCAAATAAAATCGAACTCACACAGTATGGTATTGAACGTATATAGACGAAATAGTACTCAAAATCAAAGATTTGAACCACTTTGGTTTGATTTCGGAAGATATTGCTTGCCATGTTTAGGCAAGCACTTAGGTAATATCACAAAAGGACAACCAGTACCAAAGGGATTCGAATATGGCAAGAGAATGGTAGTCGAATCCCATTATTGGTGGGATTAGGATAGTGGATTAAGGGGGAGGCGGCTAGGGTTCTCCAGAAGAGAGAATAGGAGAGTTGAGCGTTTAAGGGCGGCGGATTCAGGGAAAATGGGTAGGGTTCTAGGTTAGGTTAATTTAAGAGGGGGGAGTGGACGATGGCCGTTGATCTTGAGAGATCACCGGCTGAGATCAAAAAATTGGACGGGTGGGTCGTTTAGAAACGGGTCGCGATCGGGTATTAGACATGGGTCATTTGGCTTTGTGCTGGGGTAATTGGGCTAGGTATTTGAGTGTTTGGGCCATTCATTTGGTCCGAAATTGGTTTAAAAATTGGGTTGTTGTTTAAATACCCACAAATTATCAAAAATAATTTATAAAAGTAATTAATAAATAACAAAAAAATATTATTTGTACACTAAAATGATTAAAAATAATAACTTAACATTATAAAAATATAAAAAACTATTTGGCACAAATAATGTAATTATACATGAATATAGGCTATTATTGCAAAAATATACAATTAGCTTAAAAATGCAAATGCAATTATAGAAAAAATGAAGTAAAATATTATAAAACATACATGTTGGTGTAAATAATAAGTTTGGATGATTAAGTCATCTCAAAATAATTCAAAGGATAATTATTAGATATTTATATAATAAAAATGTAGAAAGAAATTGATTTAGAGTTTTAAAAATTATGAAAAATTATAGAAAATGCTTGTATAAGTTTGTAAACTAAATGATGATGCAAATATGCCATTTTGAAAGTATATATGAATTTTTTAGGAAATATGAGGGAAACATTGGGTATCAACTACTGGGGCAAGGGGGATTTTGTTATAAAGATAATCACAGAATAAATTATTGGATATTCAACATGCACATGATTAATCTCCAGTATTTGGTCTGAAACACGAAAAGAATCAAGCATAATACTTTAAAATTTGAACTATTTTTCATTTAAAATTCCAGCATAATAATCCAGGATCCATAGCAATTAACTTATTTAACTTTAAGATTTTAATTTTGTTAAAAAATCAGTTATTTTTAGTTCGATCTCAATCACAAGCATAAATTATTGGCGATTAAAGTTGCTATTGTTTATTCTCTAGAATATAAATCTATAATCATTACAATCTGAATTACAACACAAAATCAAATTATGTGCAATAATCACTAGAATAATTGCAGGACGAGAATTTATTTTCATCTTTGGTAATGATGTGAAATATGTAGCAACACAATGCGAAAATCTGTAGGGGTTTAAAAAATTCAGAAATTTTTGTTTCTCCTCTCATAAAACTGTAATATTTTTTCTAGTAAAATGTATGTCCAAACATAATTTTAACTTTCAATTTTTATTTTTCCACTTAACTCCAAATACTACTTTATTTAAAAAGTTAAAAAATTTATGTCCAAACGCCTACCTAATTTCATTGCTATAATAACATTTGTCATAAAAATTAGATCACTATGTTCACTTTCTTATCCAATTCGAACCAGAAAATGAGGAAAATAAATAAAAGGTAGGCGCATGTTGCTTATGGATCATAGTTGTGAAGGGTGGAAGTGTTAGATCTATGCTTTAATGATAGAAAATAACTTACTTCTATTGCAGGAAATCAACTCCAAAAAAGGAAGTCAAGAAAGCAAAATGGAAGGCTACGAATGAAGAAGAGATCGAGATACTGTCCAAGATCCAGAAGGGTGGATTAAGGAATGAGATCCTGCTAAAGATTATGACGCAAGGATTAAGGAATCAATCTTGCACATGATTACGAGCATCAAGGAGAACAAATATTTGATTGCAGTTATTTACGGAACCCATAGCAATCAATCTGCATGGAAGATTTGCGGAGAATAATCAATCATAACCTTCAAGGAAGTAACAGCTATCACGCCACTTTTCAAGGACCAAGTATAGAAAGTTCCTCCCATATTCTTGGAAGGAATCAATTCAAGATTTGATTCTAAGGATCAACTCCCTTGGGTTGCCCATCATCTAAGGATTTGTCATACCAAGAAGACTCGCCTTCAAATCACATAAATACAACAAGAGACTCCAAACAAGCATTGTAGTCTATTCTAGATTTACTGTGTAACTAGGGAGAAAAGAAATAGAGAAAAGAATTACTGGTGAGGCATTGTATCAAAAACAAGAAAAGAACATATGCCGTGAAGAAGCTATTAGTGTATAACAGCATTAACATACATGTACCAAAGATTTCAAATACTCAAAAGAGAACTCCCTTGCAACCCAAGGGGGAACTAGAGTAGGATTCACATTAAATTCGAACCAGTATAAAATATTTAGTGTCATTTACTTTCTGCAATTAATTTTCTTTACTTACTTCATGTCTATCCGCATCAAGGATTCAGTCTACTAATAAGAAAATTAGTCAACTAACTCATCAAAGAAAAGAAAGAGTTATAATTCACCCGCCTCTTGTACTTTTAATTGGTATCAGAGCAGATGTCACATATTTACCCTTTTGCTTAACAACTAGTGAGAAAAGATCATGTAACATCAAGTAACTACTGGGGCACTATTTCAAGAAGGGACATCTCAGTAAGGCCGGCATATTTCGATGGACAACACTTCTCCTATTGAAAAGTTTGCATGGAAATATATGTAAAGTCCTACGATATCAAGTGTGACGCATAATCAAGAAGGGAAACTATCCCCTTCCAGTAGCAAAGTCTGACAAGAAAGCTAAAGGACAAACATCCACTAATCCAGAAGATATAGATGACTATTCTGATGAGCAAATGACTGTAATCCAAGTCAATGCTAAGGCACAAAATCTTTTCTATAATGCTATCAGTGGAGAAGAATATTTGAGAAAATTTCAATCTGTGATACAGCTAAGGAAATGTGGGATAAACTAGAAGTTACCTATGAAGGAACGAGCAAAGTGAAAGAAACAAGGATAAGTTTTCTAGTTCATGACTCTGAGCTCTTTCAGATGAAAGAAGGTGAATTCATTGAAGAAATGTTTATACGATTCAGCAAAATTATTGAAGATCTGAAAGCCTTTGGTAGACCGCGTTCCAGTGATGAACAAGTTCGAAAAATTCTAAGACGTTTGCCCACTATATGACAGACAAAAGTAGTTGTACTTGAATTTCACGATCTGGACAAACTGTCATAAGATAAACTACGTGGAGACCTTATATCTTTTGAGAAAACACATCTAAAAAAATGTGGTCAGGAAGAAAAGAAGAAAATCGTTTCCTTCAAAATCATAACTGAAGGATTTGAAAATGATAATGATGATGATGCAGAGGCACTGAAAGAGGAAATTTCTATGGTCTCGAGAAATATGAATGGACTAATGAGAATATATAGAAATACGAAAAAGGGAAGAATGTCATCCAGAAGAACCAGACAATTGAATTAACAAGATAAAAATGATGGAAAATATTTTGAATGTGGAAGGTATGGCCATGTTCAAGCTGAATTACCGGAACTCAAAAGGAAAGTCTCCAGATGTTTTACTAAGAACAAATCCTTCAAAAGTTGGAGCGATGAAGACATCTCAAAACATAAAGAAATAGCAAATCTATGCTTCATAGACATCTTGGAAAATGATATGAACAAATATTCTGACTGTTGGACTGATGAGATGTATCTGACGATAACAACAAAGAAGAAATTGAAAATTATTGTGAAAGATGTAATGAATTACAGGATATTCTTGATCTTACCCTAAAAAAGCCTAAAAATATTAAATGAATTAAAGAGACTCAATAGGGAAAAGCAAGACTGGAACTTAAACTTGAAGTATGTGAAATCGAAAGAGATGTTCTCCAAGAGAAAGTTCAGGAATTGCAATTATAACTAAAAGGCATGCGCAAATCCACTAGTCACAGTTCTGTCAGGTCTAACCAGGCAACTTATAAGTCAACTAGCAAATGACCTGCTGGAAATGAAACTACTATAAAGACACCACTAGTAGATTCAGTGAAAAATAAATCACTGTTTGTCATTATTGCAATAAAACTGGTCATAAGTACTCCTTTTGTAGATTTTGTAACTCAAATGTTGCCGGATGGATATGGAAGCCTAAAATTGGCTATGATATTAATAGAACTAACCAAAAAGGACCCAAGCTTACCTAAAAGAAGGTAATAATCTTTCTTTGCAGGAACACCACAGGAAAATTCAAAAAGGGAAATGGTATCTCGACAGTGCATATTCCAGTCACATGACGGGCGACAAAAATCTATTCAGTAAAGTCACCAAAATCAATGGAGGAAATGTCAAGTTTGGTGATGACTCAAAAGACAAAATTGTTGGTACTGGAACAGTTCTGTTTAACAATTACTGTGAAATTACTGAAGTTTATCTTGTAGACGGACTAAATTACAATATACTAAGCATCAGTCAACTATGCGATTCTGGATATGAAGTAAAATTCAAGAAAACTAGGTGTGTTATTGAAGATGAATCAGGTAAAATCATTATTCCGGGAAAAAGGTATGGAAATGTATACATTTTAGATTGCATTGATAATTTGGATAGTCATATCTGTCTAGCATCCATCTTTGATGATCCGTGGCTTCGACACAAAAAGCTTGGTCATGCCAACATGCACTTGATTGAAAAACTGTCCAAGCATGAACTAGTTATTGGCCTTCCTAAGCTCAACTACTCTAGAAATCATATATGTGATGCATGTCAACTTGGTCAGCAAACTAGAACTTCTTTCAAACCTAAAGATATTGTTTCCACAATCAAACCTCTTCAGCTTTTGCATATGAATTTATTTGGACCTATTAGAACAGTCGATATAGGAGGAAAAAGGTATGATTTCGTTATTGTTGACGATTACTCACATTTTACATGGGTAAAATTTTGGCTCACAAAGATGAAGCTCTAAAGAACTTTGAAATCTTCTACAAAAAGATAGAAAGAGAAAAGGGGTACCTTATGTAACGACCCAACCGGTCGTTTTGAGTTCTAGCGCATCGCTCAGTAGTTTGGAGCCTTGAGTAGCTTCACTTCATGTATTATGACTTGTACTCATAGTCGAAATTGAATTTTAGGGAGTTCGGAGTTGATTCAGATGGACAATTCTCATTTCGAAAGCTTTAAGTTGGAAGAGTTGACTAAGATTTGACTTTTGAGTAAACGATCTCGGAATCGGGGTTTGAAGGTTTCAATAGGTTCGTATGATGATTCCAAACTTGAGTTTATGTTCAGATTAAATATCGGATCGCCCGGGAGCATTTCAGCGCTTATTGTGGAAAGTTGGCATTTTGAAGGTTTTAGAATTTCCTAAGTTTGGTTTAAGGTGCACTTTGGTATTATAGATGTCTGTTTGGGATTTCGAGCCTTGGAATAGGTTTGTATCGTGATTTATGACCTGCATGTAAAGTTTGGCGTCATTTCGGAATGTTTAAGTATGAATCGGACGCGTTCATCGAAGTTTGAATGTTTGAAAGTTGAAAGAAGGTTTCGATCATCAATTCATAGTTTTGATGTTGTTTGGTGTGATTTGAAGCCTCGAGCAGGTTCGTGTTATATTTTGGGACTTGTTGGTGTGATTGGACGGGGTCCCGGGGGCTTCGGGTGTGATTCGGGGTGCTTTTAAACAATTTTTCCTTGTTTTGCAACTGCTGGTGTTGGTGTCTGATTTTATTCTTCGCGAACGTGAAGGGTCTCACGCATACGCGAAAGGATTTTGGGGCTGCTGAGATTTGCTCATCGCGAACGCGACATAGGAGTCGCGAATGCGGAGAAGAGGTTTGGGTAGCCTACGCGAACGCGACTTGGAGGTCGCAAATGCGAAGAAGGAAGGGGAGTTGGGGTCTGTCAGGCATTAAGCCTTCACGAACGCGCCTCGTGACACGCGAATGCAAAGGACATGGGTCAGAAGGCTTCGCGAACATGATGTGGAGGTAGCGAATGCGACGTACAGGTCACGAACGCATAGAAGAAATTTTGGAGGCAGTGATTTTGGCCTTCACGATTGCGATGGTTTTTCCGCGATCGCGAAGAAGAGCGGGCATGGGCAGATTGATTTAATACAAGACTTACCCCATTTTTCTCCCATTTTTCATTTGTTTGGGCGATATTTGGAGCTCTTGGAGTTAAGATTTTCATCATCTATGTCAAGGTAAGTAATTCCCGCATATTGTTAGTTAACTATATGGATTCTACAAGGTTTAAAACATGGAAATTAGTAGAAATAGTGAGATTTTGAGAAAAAAACCTAGAATTTAATATTTTTGGATTTTGACTACGAAATTGGACATGGATTTGGGAATAAATTATATATTTGAGTTCGTGATATTATGGGTAATGTTTATCTTTGAAAATTTTCGAAATCCAGGCACGTGGGCCCGAGGGTTGACTTTGTTGACTTTTCGAGCAGAGTTGGGAATTGTTATGAATTAATTAATTATGATGTTGGAGTATATATTTATTGGTTTTCCTGATTTTTTGACTTGTTTTGAATCGATGGGCATTGGTTTGAGGTTTTAGAGAGGCTTGTGAGCTGGTTATGGAGCTTCGGAGCGAGGTAAGTCTCATGTCTAACCTTGTGAGGGGGAAATTATCATGTAGGTGTTATATGTCTTATGTGTTATATTTCTTGAGGGCTATGCACGTGCGAGCTGACAAGTGTCCGTGCGTATGCTAGAATTCTTGATTATGTCCGGGTAGATTAGGATTCACACCATGTTTAAAATGTGCTATTTAAATTATCCTTGCCTATTAAATTACTTTATTTCGCATTACGACTTGAGATTAGACTTACGCAGAGTAGCGGACTCACTATTTTAGAAATTTAACGAGCTACTTGATTAGCCTTGGAAATTGTTCTTCCTTTATGAATCTCTTCCGCGTTGTGCGTATTCATCGAAAAGTTTTCATAATTTCATAAATCACACGTATATTCGTGAGTGGGGTCAAGGACCCTTTAAATCTTCTTATTCTAATGGTATCAGGCCGTTCTCCTCGGTGGTATCATGTAACACACTCTTATGGGATCGGGTTGTTCGCCACGGCATGATATTGTAACACACTCTTATGGGATCGGGTCGTTCACCTCGGCAGTATCCTGTATCATATTCTTATGGGATCGGGCCGTTTGCCTCAGTAGTTCTATGAATACTCTTATGTTATCGGTTCGTTCGCCTTTCCAGTATCATGTATCATATTCTTATAGGATAGGGTCGTTCACCTCGGCAGTTCTATGAACACTCTTATGGGATCGGGTCGCTCGTCTCGGCAGAATCTTGCAAAATACTTGATAAGGAGTCCGCGTACACATGAGCTTCTTTGACTTGAGATGTGACCGTTGATTTAATATTGACCATTACGTATTCCATTTGAGGAGGTACCCGATAATTGAGGATTTCGTGTCCATTGTTCAGATGTAGGCCGTATTATTTGCCTATATTTGTACTCTTTTTTTACTTACCATATTTCATACTTGCCCACTTTATTATATTTGATGTATTGGACCACTAGTAAATGTCAATGTCGACCCCTCGTCACTACCTCTTTGGGGTTAGACTAGATACTTACTAGGTATGCGTTAATTTACGTACTCACGCTGCACTTCTGCACTAAATGTGCAGGATCTGACAGATTCATTGGTAGTCATTTGGGTGCGTAGGCGCAACTGCAGAGGGGACTTTATGGTGAGATGCATTTCCATGCTACGATCCGCAACACACAGAGTTTCCATCATAATTATTTACTTTATCCTGTCTACCTTGTATTCCAGACATATAATGTATTGCTATTGTATTTCCTAGTAGATGCTCATGCACTTGTGATACCGAGTTTTGGGGTGTTCTAGAATTTGTGTACAATTGCTTTACATTGGCACACTTTTATTTTATATTTCATTTAAATTGCACGTGCCTACTAATTTTATTGTATTGATCTCTCCATCTAATAAGATTCATAATTTTAAAAATAATAAAATAAATAATTAAGCTGATAGTTCACCGTTGACTTGCCTAACAACGACATTGGTCACAACCTATAGTGGATTTTAGGTCATGACACCTTATCTCAACCATTCAGAGTGATCATGGAGGATAATTCGAAAGTAAATCATTTGAAGAATTTTGAAATGACCAAAGATACACTCATAATTTCTCATCACCAAGGTCACCACAACAAAACGGGTAGTGGAACGCAAAAATAGAACTCTATAAGACATGGCTAGAACCATGATACTGGAGCATTCTCTACCAAATTACTTCTTGGCAGAAGCAGTCAGCACAACATGTCATATATTAAATAGGTGTTTGATTCAACCCATTTTGAAGAAGACTCCATATGAACTATGGAAACGCAAAAGACCTAATATTGGATACTTTCATCCCTTTGGAAGCAAATACTTTGTCCAAAATAATGGTAAAGAAAATCTTGGTAAGTTTGATCCAAGAAGTGATGAAGGTATATTTATCGGTTACTCTAATAATAGTAGATCTTTTAGAGTTTATAACAAGAGTACTCTATGTGTAGAAGAATTCGTTCATGTTATCTTTTATGATAATAATTTTATAGCCGAGAAAGGAGTCCTTGCAGGTGATAAAGATATCAGCCAAAAATCAACCCACGATCAGTAAACAGATCGACCCCAAAGAATCTATTGACAACAAAAATAAACTCTCAAAGTCGACTACTCAAGCTACCGGCGAGCATGCTGAATATCAGACAGAGTTGACTACTCAACATGCTGAAGCAGTACCAAACGAATAAAGAAGCGAACCTGAATATTCACAGAAGTTTATCATAGAAAATCCAAACGACGAAATGAAAACCAGAGGAGCTCTAAAGAAAAAGGCTAACATGGCACTCATATCTCAAATGGAGCCAAAGAAAGTGGACGAAGCTTTGAAAGATTCAAGTCGGGTACAAGCTATGCAAGAAAAACTTGATCAGTTTGACAAAAATCAAGTTTGGACATTGGTACCCAAGCCAGCAAACGTAGCAATCATAGGAACCGAATGGGTATTCAGAAACAAATTGAATGAAGAAGGCGAAGTCATCCGAAACAAAGAAAGGCTAATCGCGCAAGGCTACTCCCAACAAGAAGGAGTGAACTATGATGAAACCTTCGCTCCGGTAGCCCAGTTAGAATCGATTCATATTTTACTTCCATACGTTTCTTTTAAAGGTTTTAAATTATTTCAAACAGATGTTAAAAATGCATTTTAAATGGTTTTATTGATGTGGAGGTCTACGTTAAACAACCTCCTGGATTTGAAAACTCACAGTTTCTTTACCATGTGTTTAAGTTGACTAAGGCTCTCTATGGGTTAAAACAAGCACCTAGAGCCTGGTATGAAAGACTAAGTTCATCTCTGGTTAGTCATGGATTCGCAAGAGCTAAGATCGACACAACTCTCTTTATCAAAAGGCCATTATCAGGTAATCTCATTATTCAAATTTATGTTGACGATATTATATTTGGAAGTGCTAACCCTGTCTTGTGCAAGGAATTCTCACATATCATGCAAAGCGAATTCGAAATGAGCATGATGGGAGAACTAACGTTCTTTCTTGGACTTCAAATTCATCAATCAGATGAAGGTATCTTCATATGCCAGACGAAATACATGAAGGAACTGATACAAAAATTTGGAATGAGCAATGCAAAGGCACTTGGAACTCCCATTAGTCAAGCCACATCTTTTGACAAAGATGAGGAAGGAAAATAGGTGGATGAATCAAATTATCATGGAATGATTGGATATTTACTTTACTTAACTACTAGTCAACCTGGCATAATTTTTAGTATGTGTAGATGTGTCAGGTTCCGATCAGCTCCCAAAGAGTCTCACTTAACTACAGTGAAACGAATTATTAGATATCTCATTGGGACTGCATCACATGGTTTATGTTATCCACGTCTTAACAATTTTAAGCTTGATGGTGTTTCAGATGCAGATCTTGCATGAGATTAAGATGATAGGAAAACCACAAGTGGATCATGTCAATTACTAGGAAAATCACTCATCTCTTGGAATAGTAAGAAACATGGATCAGTCGCATTATTAACAACTGAGGCTGAATACATTTCTATCGGACAATGATATGCTCAACTATTCTAGATGACTCACCAACTAAGCAACTATGATCTTTCCTTTAATCCTGTTAAAATTTTCTGTGACAATTCTAGTGTTATTTGCTTGTCAAAAAATCCAGTGCATCATTCTAGGACAAAACATATAGATATCAAGCATCATTTTATTAAAGATCATGTTCTTAAGGGTGACATTGAATTATCATTTGTTAGTACTGATAGTCAATTAGCTGATATTCTTACTAATCCCTTTTTAGAAGAAAGATCTCAAAACCTTAGGAACTTAAATTGTCATTATTACTTTTTCTAAATAGGCCTTTGAAATTTCTGTACTTTTCAAAGATTGTGTGTGATAGTGATTTTGGTAGGAAATCTTTTTGTACTGCCGTATCTCCTAGTAGAATTAATGAGACACCTCCATTTTTAGTCCCTCTTCCTACCTTTTTTGTACCCCGATATGGAAATTGAATCAATCAATCGTACATGCTCCATTTCTCTGCACCCATCGGTCACGTCGTTTATATCATGCCTTCTCACCTCTCTCTCTTTCTCTTTCTCTCTAAGACTTCCTCCTTCTTAGCCCTCATATTGTAACCTTTACCCTCTCTCTCCAATGGCTGAAGCTTCGAAAAACCCTTCTGCCTCCACTCGCAAAAGCACTCGTTCCAAAGGTAAAATCCCTACTCAACAATCAGAACCCGTCACCATTGGGTCTGATCACTTTGAGGACTTCTCGTCTTCTAGGGCAGACCTCTCCGATGATGCTCGAAGCCTTATTGAAAAATTGCTAGGAAAGCATCCAATGGAAGAAGGAGTTGAAGCCTACACCCCAAAGAAAGTAAAGATAGACTTAGACAATGTGCTAGAGTTGGAAGTGAACTACTAAAATTCACCCAACAGAGACAAGTTTGTTACTTTTAAGGGAAAATCAATCTCTCGTGAAAGAATCGTCAATCTGGAAGAGATGGATGCCCTAAATTCCAAGGTAAAAGGTTTCTTTAGTTTTCAGAGATGGAAAATTTCTTTGTTCTAACCCCTCCAACGGTTTATGAAGATCTTGTTCGCATGTTCTATGTAAATCTTCGTTCCCCCAAATCTGATAAGACTGAGTCCCTCGTGCTAGGTCAGCGCATTGTTCTAGACTGTTCCACCTTTGATTCTCTATTTCAATGTAAAAGTTCTGGTTACTCTGCTTTGTTTAAAAACTCTTGGCCTGAAGATTTCGAAGTTTCATTTGAACAAGCCAAAAAATGTCTTGCTGGTTCCCTATATTATCTCTTGCCCAACCAATTGGGACCTAGTGACATCAACTTTGAAACCCGTGTTCTTGCCTACATTGTTTCCACCATCATACTTCCCAGAACATGATCCTACACCACTCTATCTCGAAGAGACAAATTTTGGGTCTATTACCTTCTTACAAAGCATAAAGCGAAGTTGTCCTCCTAGGTAATCAATTTTATGATAGAATGTGCTGAAGAACTATCGAGTCTTTCCTATGGGATGGTTATCACTCACCTCCTCGAAGCCTTCAATATCCCTCTCTCAAACTACCCCTACGTGTCTGTCTCCAAGTGTTTCAATAATATAACATCTATCAGCATGGGTTATGTTGCTATGTATGGTGCTTGGATAAAGAAGCAGGAAACTAAAGCCAAAGTGATCCCCTTTACTCCAAGGTAAAGGTTGATACTTCTCAGACTGTTGCGAACAATTCAGAATTACTTGCGAAGATTGCTGCACTTGACGACAAACTGACTGCCATCAAAGATATGCTATTTATCACTCAGCCTTCAGTTGGTGATATCTACGAAGTTTCCAAGGAAACAGGTTCTGATGTGTCCAAGTTGAGAGTCATGGTTCAGAAGGCTGCATAAAAGGCAGTAAAAGCCTTCAAAGAAGTTCGTGATCGTGTTGATGGAATCTCAGTCAAAATGAATGCAAGCTTTGACCGTCTCAAGGAAGCCATCTGCAATACCCTTACCTACTTTGTTCGTCGTTGATTAATGTTAATTGTGTTAAGACAATATTTGCTCTGTCGTGGATTTTTTTTGGATGCTTTCATGGTTTAGCTATCTTGAATGATTTTGGATAATCTAGATGACTGTAATTATTAAACTTTTTATCCGCTAGTAATACTACTTAGTTGGCCCTCTTTTTGAGTGACGCCAAAGAGGGAGAAAGGATCAACTAACTTGCAGGTAAATTCGAGTCAACTAGCTGGGAAGGGTCAACAAGTCGAATAGCTGGAAAGAAAGTCCACTAACCAACTAACATGGAAAGACAACAAGTTGAGCAGAAGCCGACTCAAAAGACCTGTTATCAAGTTGAGGGGGAGCCGACTGAGGATAAAATAAACAGGGAAGTAAAATGAATTAAGTTATTTTATCATTATCAAAAAGGGAGAGAATGTTAGATCTATGTTTTAATGATGGAATATAACTTACTTTTATTGTAGGAAATCAACTCCAAAGAAGAAAGCCTAGAAGGAAAAATGAAAGGCTACAAATGAAGAAGAGATCGAGATCCTGTCCAAGATCCAGAAGGATGGATTAAGGAATGAGATCCTGCCGAAGATTCAAAAGCAAGGATTAAGGAATCAATCTTGTCCATGATTACGATCATCAAGGAGAACAAATATTGGATTGCAGTTATTTACGGAAGGGAGTAGAATTCACACTGAATCCGAATCAGTATAAAACATCTGCTGTCATTTACTTTCTGCAATTTATTTTCTGTACTTACTTCATATCTATCTCGCATCAAGGATTCAGTCGACTAACAAAAAATTTAGTCAGCTAACTCGTGAAAGAAAAGAAAGAGAAACAATTCACCTCCCTTCTTGTACCTTCTTGTACTTTGAGGAAAAAGTTTGAAAAAGAGCAAAATCGATTATGATATACTATTGTCAAATTATTTAAAATACAAATTTATGTTATAAAAATAAAAGAGTAAAAGACAAATACTAAATAAATTATCATGAGATATATTTTATTAGCTCCCAATATTTTTCCTTTATAATAGGATCGAATTTCATCACTTTCAAGAACTTAAACTGTTCTTTTAATTTTATTTATAATTCAAAAATATTGTTCAACAATATTTATGTGATTTTCTTAAAATTATGTAATTGACACACGTTAATGCATACCCAGAAATTAGCAGAAAAACAAATAACCTTTCAATCTGACAAAACTAATTGCCCACGACAGCCCAGCATAAATAAAATCCCTAAAATTCACGGTTTCCCCTACACGACCTAGAACCATCCAAAACATTCCCCAAATTAACCAAACGACGAACACATCGGGAGCTGACGTCTGGACCGGCGGTATCACAGGTAAGTCCTTTTCCGTCACCCTTTTATGCTTTAATTAATCCCTTTCCCCTATCTTTCGGAGAATTTTGTCCGGAGCCTGTGGCTTCGTTAGCTGCCGACGACGATTTTAGTTCTTCCTTTTCCTTGTAATTTCCCACTTGTATTATTTATTTAATTCTAGAAACGGGAAACTAAAAGGAAAGGGGTAGGAGAATGGCGAGGCCCTAAACCCTGTTCTGGTTTGTCTAGGTCTTTCCATATTCTTATGTATCCAAACAAAATTAAGTAGTTTTTTTTTATTTGAGATGAAAACTCTAGCCTTTTCACAGTTGCTGTTGGTTGTTCAATCGTTGGAGCAAGTGTCTTCCAATCAACATCATGAGAAAACCAAGTAAGTCTAATTTGGAATTCTAGTCTCTTTTGTGATTTATCATTTTGTTATTCTTAAATTTTATGGCTTTATGTTATCGCTGCAAAATCTTGCATCGACGTGGCCAGATGTGATGATGTGATGTTTGTGTTATCATATTCTTAATAGTTTGTGACTTTATGTGTCTTGGCAGACAGAGCTAACCCGAACCTCTATTAGAAAGTGCTCATCATTCTATGCATCAACCAATGATAGAAACAAACCTCTAAATACTTTACATATATAGTTGAAGCGCCAATGCCGCTAACTTATGTGTGAATTCGGGCTCCTGTTGTGATCCATAGAAATCAAATAGGATTTTAGGTTAAGCAAAGGGTAAATGCTTCTTTACCTTCTAAGGTTATTGAGTCATAGCTCTTCTTGACAGTGTTATGTCCTGGTCAAGAAGAGCTTTGACCAAAACTTTTACATCCCAATAACAGAATTAGCTTTTCCTTGGTCACCTTAAGAATGGGAGAGAACGAAAATAGTGTTCAAAGCCTTTTCACTTTAGGCTTTTTCTGGTCTAAAGAAAGTCTTGGCCTTTGAAGTACTGGTTGGTCTTTCAACTTGGAATGACTTGGAGTTGAGAGATTGAAGTGTTAGTTGGTTTGTCAATTTAGAATATCTTAGAGATGCAAGATATTTTGGTCCAGTTGCATCTCCAATTTAGTTAGTAAATGGTAATAGTAAGCTTTCGGCTTTGGTCTTTCCAACAAAGTAACAAATCCAGAGTAGGCTTTGAGCCCCAACTTTGAGGCCAAACATAATTGGTCCAGTCTATGGGCAGGCCTAGCCTGCGTAAATTGGCAGTTAAAATCATATGTATTTTGAGCTGGTAAGTATTCTCGCATATTCTGTTTCACAACAATTCCTGTTCGCACTCAAGTTTTCGTCATCTTGTCAGTACTTGATCGTCTTATTGACGCTGGGATTGGTACTATATCAAAGTGTATAACTTCTAGCCTGAGAAGAAAAGATGGCATCTTGCACCACCCCGAGTTCAATCAATCCATTGCCGAATATGGTCGGGTAAATGAATTATTTTTTACTTATGCTGGAACTCGAAAAGCAAATTTCTAAAAGAAAAGAGAACTGTAGAAAGTTTAAAATAATTTCACATTTAGCAAAGCTTACCTTGTTGTTGTTGTAGTAGTAGCAAAGCTTACCTTGGACAAACCAACTGTTAACACTTGCTATCTCTTTTTAATGGAATTCAGACATTCACCCGTAAGCGTGTTAACGAGGAAGATGCAATGCTGATAGGTGTCGATGTTTTCGTCAGTTATACGGTATTCAGAATTATTTTTTTGTTGATATTAATTTACTCTCAAAGTCTAGCAAACACATTTACTGGATGCTTATTTTTAGAGGGACTACAACAACAACAACAACAACCCAGTATAATCCCACTAGTGGGGTTTGGGGAGGGTAGTGTGTACGCAGACCTTACCCCTACCCTGGGTAGAGAGGCTGTTTCCAAAATGACCCTCGGCATCCTTCCCTCCAAGAACTCCCCACCTTGCTCTTGGGGTGACTCGAACTCACAACCTCTTGGTTGGAAGTGGAGGGTGCTTACCATCAGAGCAACCCACCTTGTCAAT